>APFE031116414.1:0-12414 GCA_000404065.3 Pinus taeda
AAATATAAGGCAAGATTTGTGGCTACGGGCTTCTCTCAATAAGAAGGCATCAACTATGAAGAGACATTTTCTTCAATAGCAAGGTCTACAACTATATGTTCATTGGTCTCTTTGGCAGCATCGATGGGATGAAGCATCCACCAAATGGATGTCAAGACTACATTCCTGAATGCCACAATTGATGAGGAAGTCTATATAGAACAACCCTTGGGATTTGAAGTTAAATATAGAAAGGCATATGGGTGCAGATTGAAGAAGGAATTATATGGCCTCAAACAAACACCAAGGGCATGGTATGCTAGGATGGATGCATACCTTCAGAGATTACATTTCACAAAGAGTTTTGTTGATCCAAAGCTTTATATTAAGGTGGTGAAGGGAGAGCCGGCAATTATTCTTATGTATGTGGATGACCTTCTCTTGACAGGTTTGGAAGGTCGAATTGAAGAATGTAAGAAGAAACTAGTAGCAGAATTTGACATGAAGGATCTAGGGTTGATGCACTATTATTTGGGACTATAAGTATGGTAAGGGCCTGATTAGATTTATCTAGGTCAAGGACAGTACGTGATCAAGATGTTAAAGAAGTTTGACATGATGAATTGCAAACCAATGACAACCCCAATGATCACAAATTTGAAAAGAATAAGAAATTCTGAATTGAGCCCTTTGGATCCTTTCGAGTATAGACAATCAATTGACTCCCTGATGTACTTGGTGAATACTCGACCAAACATATGCTTTGCAGTAAATGTTCTCATTCAATTCCAAGTGGATTCAAAACATTATCATTAAATAGAAACAACACATATTCTGAGATATTCACAAGGAACCATCCACTACTGCCTAAAATGCAATAAAAGAAGTGATGTCCACTTGATTGGATATACAGATTTCGACTGGGGAGGTAGTGATCAAGATGGAAGGAGAAGTATATGAGGATGTTTCAGCTTGGGATCTTCCATGATCTCATGGATAAGCATAAAGCAAGATACAATTTCTTTTAGTAGTGCTAAGGCATAGTATATTGCAGCCTGTGAAGTAAGAAGAGAAGTGATCTAGTTGAGGAAGTTGTTATCTAACCTATTTGAAGGACCTATGGACCCTATAGTGATACATTGTGATAACACCAATTGTATTTGATTCTCTAAATACCTAGTGTTTCATGGAAAGACGAAGTATATCAACAAAAAGTATCACTACATTCGGAAGCTAGTCCAACATGGTGTATTGCAGCTACAATATATCTCCATCGATGAGAAAGTAGCTAACATATTGAAAAACATATCTTCCTAGTAAGAAGATTGTGTATTTGAGAAGCAAGCTTGGTTTGGTTAATGTATCATCCCTAGTTGAGAGGGAGAGATAGGCACATCATTCTTGTCTTCACTTGGAAAGACAGAATGGAGGATTGGATAAGGAATCTGGCATATGATACTCTTTGAAGATGAGGTAGGGAATCCAAGATGAGAGTAATCGTGGACGGATATTCTTTAAGGACTAGTTATCAAAAATAAGAATAGTCCAAGGAAGTTCATACTTTGTGAACACACGGGTGGGGTATGTACCATGAGAGATAATGATGATGGTGTCTATAAATGATTGGTCTCACCAACATTATGCTCTGGCCTTGTGGAGAGATAGAGTTGTTAGTCAAGGCCTTTCTATATGATAATGTTGTTTGTTATGATGCTAAACATATAGGTTACCAATCTGACTCTTCTTATGAGATCTCTTCATATTGAGAATGTCCATGTACCATTTATGAATACCTCCATAGTTAAGAGGGAATGTTGAAAAATGTGTAACTAAGTTCTGTCTTCATAAATATGAAATGTACTTTTGATTCTTGTAAAATGTAAAATGAAAGAAAATTATTATTGTTATTATTATTATTATTATTAGAGCATGGGTTTCATGCTCAAGGTCTTTTATTTTGAAGGTCAAGCACCCATTGAGTGCTTCTATAGTTTTTCCTAGGTCAAGAAGTCAAAATAGTCATTGTCATAAGTTGCAGACCCCTTCGGGCACATTGTAACTTGTAAATAAAATTATTGTTGTCTTTAAAAGTGTCAAAATGCCCTCCAAGATCAAGTTGGCCTGGCAGATGGCAAGTTGGCCTAATTTGAGGAGTCGTCCACCTTTGAGAAGTCTATATAAAGGAGGAAAATTGACCTCCTTGGAGTACATTCATCTCTCACTCATAAAAGTGAAGGAAGTAGAGGAAGAAGGCAGCGAAGAAGGAAGAGGACAAAGAAGACTTGGTTTTGGGCTATTTCTCTCTCACATGTGCGAACGAAGGTTAGGGTTTATGAAGTAGATCTAGGATTTTCCTCTACAAGTTTGATCTTGAAGAAGAGAAGGCGAGAAAGTTAAATGAAGGTCACAAGAATCCATCCTCAAGCTCCAAAAGTCAGAAAAAGCCAAGCGAAGGTCTAAGGAAGTCCTGGGAGGCTAAAATAAGTTCACACATGTGGCAACAACAACTGCAGGAGGGCCAAAAATTTCAGGTCTGCAGTGGAGGCTGAAATTCTACAGTTGGAAGTCGAAGTTGTGCTACTGGAAGAGATTTGAATGGGTTTGACTTGAACAAGGAAAGCACATCATCTGGAAAGGTTGGACTTGGTCTTTGAGGGTATTGCTCTCTATGTTCTTGTTCTTCTTGTTTTTTGTAGTTGTTTGATGATAGACAAACATAATAATAATAATAAGTGAAGCGAATAAGTAAGATAAGTAAAAAGACATCACAATCAATTATCAAAGAAAGAGAAATCACTCTAATCATTTCCCTCTAGATTTCTCAACACCTATCTTCAGTGAGAACTTGACATTAGAATTGGATCGTCACTTCTCATAGGAAGAGAGATCTTAGAAGGGGAAGGAAAAGGGGACTTCCATTGAGGATTGCTAAAGGCTCATTGTTCATAGCATCTTCCTTTGTGTCTCTTTGTAGACCTATTTGTCATCAGTTCATTGGAAATAAATGATTCATGCTTCTCATTTCTTGATCATGTCCATTTCTATTTGTGTTTGTCTCTTAGTTAGCTAAGTTGCATTGTATTTTCATGAATATTTACATTATGCTTCGTTTGTTTATAAATTTTAAATTAATCTATAAATACACTATATTTTCAAAATAAATATATAAAATGATGAAAAATAATCAATTAAAAATAATACATATGTTTATTTATATTATTTTATATATTTCTAAATTAAATATTTTTTAAAGTTATTAGAAACTTACCTAAGTAAATGCCTTAAAGATATTTGATTATAAATTTATTAAACAAGATTTAATTTGTTTTGTTGACCATTTTGTAACACATTATCTGCATATAAAATTAAAATATATAACTGTAGTTAAAATAAAAAGCTAAAATATATCATATTTGATTTTCAATATAAAACAAAAGTACATAACTCTTCATCGAAAAACAATGCTTCTAGATCAGGTGTACATAATACTTGTTATAATTTAATCTTTATTTAAATTAAAATTATATTCAATTGTGTTAATTATAACTTTCCCGAAACAAATTGGGAGAACTTTTTTGACGAGTGGAGTTGAATTTTGAATTTGAAAAAGTTGTTGAAGATATTTAGTTTTTATAAATTTCAAATATCCTTTGCCCTTTGGATTCTCGCTGTTCTGCGTGTGATAAAAAGCATTTCAATCACCTTCAACCGCTAAGTTAATTGATGAACAGAGATCCAAGGGATCCAAGGGTTACCACAGGATCCGACGGTGGAGAGATTTTGATCGTTAAAGCATTAAAGACGAACTTAGCTTTTGTATGCAATATATAATAACATATTTCCTCTCCCTGCACTGCATTCTCGGCTCTCTGTGCTCTCTCTCTCTCGATGTTGTTGTGTGGTCTTTGGAGCTCTCCTCTTTGTTTTTCGGTTTATCTTTATATGGGTTTGGAATGTTGTTTTGTTTGCCTTTATGTTGCCTTCTCTTTGTTTTTCGGTTTATCTTTATGTTGCCTTCTGTTTATATGGGTTTGGAATGTTGTTTTGTTTGCCTTTATGTTGCCTTCTGTTTATGTGGAAATGTTGTTTCAATTATTGTTATGTGCATGTCGGTGGATGTTCGTCTATGAGAAAGAGACAGATAACTCTCAGCTGAAGAGACTTTGATGGCGTAGCATTCTGTGAATTCATGGAGCCTGGAAGTGATCTACATCAGCGGTGATTGTAAGTGTGGACTGGAATTAAATTTGATTTCA
Organism: Pinus taeda; assembly: GCA_000404065.3. Classification (NCBI taxonomy): domain Eukaryota; kingdom Viridiplantae; phylum Streptophyta; class Pinopsida; order Pinales; family Pinaceae; genus Pinus; species Pinus taeda. The sequence goes on from APFE031116414.1 coordinate 4,236, forward strand.
ATTTAAGGAGGGAGGAAGATCAAACTGAAGATACTTTGATGGCGTAGTATTCTGTGAATTTGTGTCAATAATATTGAAATATTGATTGTAAGTGTGGATTGGAATTAAATTTGATTTCAATCTAGAGAGGGAGGAAAATCAAGTAGGATATTATGTGGATTTGCAATATTACATCACATTAGTTATACTGATCTTTGCGTTTCTTTTCCTTTCTTTCTTTGATTGCAATTTGCCAATCAAGATCATACAAGGAAATAAGTTTTGAATTCGATCTTGTGATTTCCGACAGGCCAAACAGCTTACGATGGATGAAATAACTGGAATTGCCGTTGGATTTCCCTTGAAGTTTTACTTCAGGTACAATGTTTCCTCTGGCTTTGAGAAGTAATAGATCTGTTTATGTTTTCTTGGCTGTATAAACAATCCTTTTATGTTTTCTTGGCTGTATAAACAATCCTTTTATGTTTTCTTGCCTCTGGTTTCGAGAAAGAAAGAACATATCTATTTCAATTTAACGAGTGAGGAAGATCAAGCCAAATATATAGTTGTATTACATATTATATATTTATCTCTGCGTTTCTTTCCCTTTCTTACTTTGATTGCAATGGTTTCGAGAAAGAAAGAACATATCTATTTCAATTTAACGAGGGAGGAAGATCAAGCCAAATATATAATCCTTTTATGTTTTCTTGGCTGTATAAACAATCCTTTTATGTTTTCTTGCCTCTGGTTTCGAGAAAGAAAGAACATATCTATTTCAATTTAACGAGTGAGGAAGATCAAGCCAAATATACAGTTGTATTACATATTATATATTTATCTCTGCGTTTCTTTCCCTTTCTTACTTTGATTGCAATGGTTTCGAGAAAGAAAGAACATATCTATTTCAATTTAACGAGGGAGGAAGATCAAGCCAAATATATAGTTGTATTTATCTCTACGTTTCTTTCCCTTTCTTAATTTGATTGCAATTTGCCAAGATCTTGCAAGAAAAAAAGTTTTGACTTCGATCCTGTGATTTCCGACAGGCCAAACAAGTTACGATGGAAGCAGGGGCTGAGATGGAACAATTGGAATTGGTGTTGGATTTCCCTTGATGTTCTACTTCAGGTACAATGTTTCCTCTGGCTTTGAGACGTAATAAGTTGGATTTCCCTTGATGTTACAATGTTTCCTCTGGCTTTGAGAAGTAATAGATTTGTTTATGTTTGCTTGGCTGTATCAGTATGTACAATCCTTTATGCGTTATTGCCTCTCTGGTTTCTAGAAAGAACGAACATATTTATTTACTTCCTGGTTTTTTTTGGTTTCAATAAATAAAGAAACAGATTAAATTTGTTGAAGTTTTCGGACTGTAAATGTAAATTAATTCGTCTGGTTCATATTCTTAGAAAGACGAAAAATGAATAAATGAAATCCATGTATCATGCCTATCTGTGTGCTTTGAATTTGAGCTGCCCTGTTTGCACCTCATTTCTTTCTCTCTGATCACTCTTGAAATCCTTCACTTTATAATTTTGATTATTTTACTTTTTTAAATCCCTAGCTCAAGGTATTCTGGAAAGAGAAAGAGAAATCGTAATCGATTCTTTACGTTTTCCCGCTTAGAAATAACCCTTCATGTTTTCTTTCGTTTTGTATGGTTAGATTCTTTACGTTTTCCCGCTTAGAAATAAGCCTTCATGTTTTCTTTCGTATGGTTTAGATTCTCTGAGTTCGAGAAAGGATGGATCACATTACTTTCATTTTTTTGGTTTTCTTTATTATTTTAATTTTTTTTTCCCAGAAAAATAGATAGTTTCAATTTGTCCATCCCGAGTTTGAGTTTTGAAGATGGGTTAAAAATAGTAATAGAATTTTTTAATTTTATTTTAATATATTTGATAATTTTATTTTGGTTTTCCAATTATTTTTAAGCCAGTTCCTCATCATAAATTTTATTTCCCCATAATTGTAATGGTTTAAAACAGTTTTATACATGTTGCCAAATACATTAAGTTTAATTTCTATATAATAAGTTGGTCATATACAAATTTAGAATTTGGGTCATTCAATAATAAAGGAAGTTTAATTTCTATATAATAAGTTGGTCATATACAAATTTAGAATTTGGGTCATTCAATAATAAAGGAAGGGAAAAATTATTCTTATGGATTATTTTCAAGAGTATCACCATATAAATAAAGTGTTTTCTAATTTCATTAACCGTATTTATGGTATAAAATAATCTATTCAATTTAACCAATTCTTATACTGTATTACTATTGAACACAATAATTTTTTTCTACAATATTAATATTTTTTAAAATTTCTCTTTAGACATTAACTCATATAAATAAAGTGTTTTCTAATCTCATTAACCGTATTTGTGGTGTAAAATAATGTATTCAATTCAACCAATTCTTATACTGGATTACCATTGAACACAGTAATTTTTTATACAATATTAATATTTAAAAAAAATAGACATTAAATTTCTATGAAATGTTTAGATTTCTCTACATTAAATGCCTTTTTGCTTCATATTTATTCCTTGTATTTTTTGCACAAAGAATATATATCTTTAATGTAGTTGATCCAACCAAAGTTGAGTTGGGATTTTCAGAACATTTTGGATTCAATTACAGTTATATCTAAAAATTATCACTTTTCTAGGGTTTTTCACCATAGATTTTTGTTTTGATGAAGACCCAGAAAAATATATATATATATATAGACAACATAAATCTAAGAATTAGGATTATCTCAACATAAATCTAAGAATTAGAATTATCTGTGACCCTTTTTATTTAGTAATTACCATTGAATACAATTTCTTGATACCACTTTAAACATAATTATGTGAATCTTGATAATACAATTTCTTGATACCACCTTAAACATAATAATTATGTGGATCTTGATGCCAAACTGCAGAGACCTACCATCATATTTCACTTGCATTTCATTAGTTTATATGGTTGGTTTTTCATTAATAGTTTATATGTTTGATTTTATTTTAGTTGTGAAGTCTTTTTTTGTAATTGTTGGATTTTATGTGAATTTTCTCATGTGATACATTCAAATGGCTTGAAGATCAAGATTTAATTGTGAAAGTGATGGTATAGCTTACAACCCTTTGTGTAGATTCTGTAGATGCATGTTTTTATTTAAACTTTTTGAAAAGTCTTTAAAAAAACCTAGTTTCTAATTTTAAAATATAATCTAAAGTATGGGTAGAAAACAAGGGAAAAAAACTAAATAAATTTCAAGTTAATTTGAAACCTTAACATTAAGTATCATAGAGGATTCTATAATAAAGCTTCACTAGGACAAACAGTTTCTCATTTTAAAATATATTCCAAGTAAAGCTTAACACATAAATATGTTGATCAAAACAAATCAAACTTACGACACACATAAATAAATTGATTAAAACAAATGCAACTTATGAGGAATGTAATGAAGGGTATATATATATGCAGCATTTACAATTTTTTTCTCAGTAACAATGAAATGGAATGTGTTACAATTTTTTGTTTTTATTTAATTTTATTATCATGTGAAATATAGAATATAAAGAAAATATAAAATCATTTCATTTTTAAAAAAATGTTTATATTTTGTTAGTTACTTTTTGTTTTAAAATATATTTATGTACTCTAGAATCATTATATATTATTTTTAAATGAAGAACCATTAAATATTTTTTGTTTTCTTTATATTAGATAATGTTGGAAATCCTTCCAGTAAATAAAAATCCTTCCAGTAAAAAATCTACAAAAAATTTTCTTAATAATTTATGAGTACGTAATATGTTTCAACTCCATTTATGAGTACATAATATGTTTCAACTCCAACTGGAAGGATGCTCCAACTTTCCCTAACATCACCCTGCCACCCTAAAGTGTTTTCATGCTACAACTTCAAGGTTATGTCAATCACCTGCCTTGCACCACCCAACCACCTTGAAAATGATAATAGAATATGCAAACAACTGTTGGCTCCCGTACCAAGGATAATAGCTCACTTACAAAATCAAACTTCTGCAAAACAATACCAAACCAGACTACTTCAACGGTAAAACCCATACTACTACCCAAACCATACTTATAAAATTTTCTGCAAAGTGATGTGACTAGTAGACTGAATAAGAGTTCATGTACTTCTCATGCCTTCTGAAGTTAACTAAAGATGTTGCCAATGCAATTTTGGTCAAGCTGAATTGTTCCACCAATGATCAAACTTGTAAGGCAAGTTCCACCAATGATCAAACTTGTAAGGCAAACAATCATCAATTACAAACCCTTTGAATATTGCTTTCAATGATATTACAAGAACTAGATTAAAACCACATGTACGTTGATCCAAGCATAAGTGTTGAATTAACTCTTAAATCACTGGTTAGGGCATGATAATACTTGCTTGAAATTTCACACCAGATCAGCTTTGAAACAGTGACAAAATTCAGCCAATTAAAGTTCAGTAATTAAAATAGAGGGAACCTCCAGATCCGTCTTAAATTCTGCTTAATGACCATTGTAAGAAACTATTTTTGTGCAGAAGGCGGCTTAAAAAAATGCATTCAAACAACCTCTGCCTTAACTTGGTTTTCAACTTCCATAAAGTATACAAGGCTCGAAGGGGATTTAAGAGACGACCCAATTCATGGTTATAACTTTGGAAAATATTGCACTTTAGAAGAGTGCGGATGGCACCAATTGATCATCAAGAAGTCATGGGCCAACATTTCTCTAGAACTCAGATTGATCACATATTTGTAGCCCACCTATATCCCCTTCAAACGAAGCTCGGGTCTTCACTGAATTGAGCCCTAAATAGTGTCGAATTGTTAGGCCAACGTTTCTCTATAACTCAAATTGATCACATATTTGTAGCCGACCTATATCCCCTTCAAACAAAGCTTGGGTCTTCACTGAATTGAGCCCTAAATAGTGTCGAATTGTTATCACATAAGTGCCTCAGAGGCTCGGATTCTTACCACTCTATTCCAAGACGATTGAATAAATGACTTTCGAGAGTGGCGGAATGTCCCTTAACCAACAACAAAGCTTTGAAGGTATACTATTCTTGGATTTCTTTAGAGCCAGACAGCGAATCCCTTTCAGACATGCGGATTTCTATGAGTTTTGCAATGGGATTTTTATAAGCTACAATTAGGTTCGGTGCAAGAACATGGCCGGATTTAGCTTTTAAACATCTGAGGTTAAACTTACACCACAAAAACTCTGAATTTTACCCAAAATCAAAAGAGCCATTCCACCTGCAACAGAGAAGGAACCCAACGTATACCCATGGTAGACAGATAAACGTTAAGCCCAAACCAAACTCAGAACTTCGACCACTCCTTAAGATATGCTTCAACTACTCCTGGCCGCAAGGATTTCTAAACTTTAGATCTGTGTTTGATGAGGAAAATAATAGCCCTTAAAGTTTTTTAGAAGACATTATTGAGGGAGCTGACTAGCAATTTTCGAAGGGAAAATAAAGTTAAAATTAAAATTATTTTTTCATTTGGGACAAAAAAAATTAAATGAGGCCAACTTTTAATTTTAAAATTAAAATTCTTTTGGAGCTAAAATTATTCTTAACTTTAGATTGACTTTAATGAAGATGGAAAATGGAATTAAATTTTCAAATTTCATAGTTTGGAGCAAACATTAATTTAATAAATTTGTTTTAAGCCCACAAATCAATAATAAGTTGTCATGTCACCTTAATTCGGGTTTTGAACTTCAAGATGGGGGCTTCATCTCTTACACTTTGTAGCTCTCATGACGTATCACATATCGTCGAAATTAGCATATCATATACGGTTGGAATTAGCAAGATGGGGGCTTGATCTCTTACACTTTTTAGTTCTCGTGACGTATCATATACCATCAAAATTAGCATATCATATACCGTGGAAATTAGCAAGACGAGGAGAATCCAATAAAGGTGGTCTTGTTTAAAAAAACCATGAATTGCCATGCATTTTAGTCAACAAAGGCTGGGAATATTCTAGTGTTGCTTGGTTGACATCAATGACAATATTCATACTTATCCAATATCCCAAGGAAATATTCATAATTATCCAATATCCCATTCAAAACTCATTATCCTCACGCGGTAAACTTCTGCAAATATAGTGCATACAGCTCTAGCTGCTGCTGGTCTGACATGGTATCAGAGCCAGCTCCTCTTTTTAGCCTTTGTGTCCGTGTAACTCCTGGTCTGCTCCACTGCTCCCCATATAATTCAATAACTGAGTACCTTACCTGCTTATGTCTGCCATCCCTACACTCTCTGTCTGATATTCCTCTGACATGGTATCTCTGCGCTCTCTGACTGACAAGGTATGAACCCCTGAGACTGCACACTGCCTGGTTTGAACGCCTGGACATGTGATAATCCCTGAGAAACGTGGAGATGTGCTGCTGGAGTGTGAGATAACTCCTGCGTTCTCCGAATAGAAGTTCAAGAAGCATCCAGCGTTGGTACTCAGGTTGACATGCGTATTGTCGCGAGTGTTCAAGAAAAGGGTGGTGGCGTGTGTTGATAGCTGATGCTTTGGTCCGTGGGGTGCGTTCCAGAAGACGGTGGGGATGCGCTTAGTTTTCAGACGTGGCGAAGGCTTCCAAAGCAAGGTTAACCCAACAAAAATAGTAAAAAGAAAAACTGTAATGGTGAGTATAGTTGCAGCCAATTCCATCTTGAGGAGAGGATCGGGGTTTCGGACAATGCCAATATTTAAAAAAAAAAAACGCAACCACCTGTGTATTTATATTCGAGATGTTCTGGTTCTGGTTCTGTTGAGAATTAGATAGACATTTATTACGGAATTGTTAAAGAATAATACTGCTGTATGGTTGGGTCAGTGGGCCTTTAGTGCAGCAGATGTGATATCAATGTTTACAATTGGCCTCCGGCGTACATCTAAAGAAAGGTACTGAGATGAAATAATTCTTATTTACGTTATAGTTTGGATATTGCACTGGTCAATATACAGAGGTGTGAAATTATTGTATGGTGAATGGTGTCAAATACATTTTCAAATGTTGTTGTTTCATTGGTGGGGTGAGCGTGGAATGAAATTTTATTAATTTTTATGGCAATATGTTATATGCTTGAGAAGTGGAAGGTATAACATATATATTGTTTCTCTATCAGCAAAAGTTTCTTTTACGGAATGCATTCAATCATCTTTATCCTAGGAATAGTTCTCACTGGCAAGGAGAACTATCCTGATTGGTCCCGGATGATACAACACACTCTCATCTTCAATGAGTTGTGGAAAGGAGTGTGTGTCGTAGAAGGAGACAGTGACCCAGAAAAGCCTACCTCAGACAAAGAGCTCGCCATTTGGGAAAACAAGAACAGCAAAGCTTATGCATTAATCACAGCATCTGTAAATAAAGAGGTGAGTCGCCATATTTCATCATATTCAACTGCTTTTGAAGCTTTAAAAAAGCTGAAAGAACTCTATGACTCACATTCTGCACTTGAAGTCGTCCAACTCATGATTAAACTCTTCACTCTTGAACTGCAAAATAATGATCCTCTTGCTCTTGCATCTGAAATAAAGTCTATAATGCATGATATCAAATCCACTAAGGTTGAGCTGGATATCTCTCTTATTGCTTTTTTCAAGGCACTTTATCCTACATACTCCAATTATCTTGAGTCTTTGCAAGCAAATGGAAATCTCAAAGATATAACCTTTGACTCTCTTGTGAAAAAGTTTGCTGAAAGAGAAAAATCCTTTGGAAAGAAGACAGCCCCTGAATCTTCTGAAGAGACTGTGTGCCTTGCTCATAAATAAAAGCATCCCGCTCAAGATTCTACAAGAGGAAGAGGTGGACGAAGAGGAAGAGGAAGATATTTCAGAGGCAGGGGGGGCAGACATTCTCAAGGAGAAAAGGCAGATTTGCACTATATTCGCTGCAAAAGAAATTGATCACATGATGCATCCACATGCAAGCTACCATGGGACAAAATTGAGCAGAGAAGAAACCAACAGAAAGGTAAAATTGATGGTACAGACAAAGGTAAAGCACCTGAATCTGCTCACTATGTTGAGGCACAATGTAACATTGGAGTAAATGAAGATTTGTTTAATACTTCACTTGCTTCCTAGAAAAATGATTGGTTGCTTGATTCAGGAGCAACCTATCACATGACTCATAGAAAATATTTT
>APFE031116416.1:0-110755 GCA_000404065.3 Pinus taeda
CATGAATGTGCGTAAATGAATGATAATGTTATATTTAAAAAAAATCTCTCCCATTTCCAAACATAAATCTAATTAGCTCACTTTTAAAAAAAAATTGTGACTCACTTTTATAAATAAATGAAAGTCACTTTTACAATGGTACTTTATGAGCTACCCACTAAATTGTAACTTAAATAAAAGATAAAGAGACTTTAGAATTATAAGTGACTCACTTTTAATAATGGGTGAGAACACTTTTGCATAAAGTAACTTTAAAAAATAAGCTACATGTGCTTTTTGAAACAATAACTCAACAAAAAGGAAGACTTGAACCCAAGACCTCTATTCTCATAAAGTAACTTTGGACCAAGTGAGCTAATTTAAAAGGTTAGTAATTTCTGGAAAAGAGGAAGGGTTTTTTTCTTTTTTTAAGTCATTGAAGCTTTGGGGTGCGTGCTTACTTGAATTTTTATTTTTTTTGCCTACAAAACAAAAAGCATAAAACCCAACACGGACATACAAAAAAAAACAAACCTTACGGCTTGAAGTTAGCTTTAGCCGAAAACTAAATATTTTCCTCAATGTTTTTTATTTTTCAAGATCACACTAAGGCGTAGCGGAAAAGAGCATATGTAGAAATGAAAGGTATAGATCAGGTAATAAAAAGCAAAGTGCTAAATAAACCGAAATAAACAGAGAGGAAATAATTAAAAATTGAAAATAAACATTGTATACCTCCAGATCTTAAAAATGATGTACCTAGGCCTACCGGAAACCTTTTTGCATCAAATGAAAGGGGTTCCTCACTGGAAACACTAGATCTAGGAAATGACAGTGAGATGCAGTTCTACTGGCTTCAGATTTGGATCACCAACAGATGCAGCCCTCAAATAGCTCTGATACCATGTAGGAATTTACAAGGTAAGTTCCTCAGACAAAACATCAAAGGACACTGCTCACAAACAGATCACAGATCAATACACCGGTATTCTTGACGTGGTTAAAACCCTCAAAGAGGGAAACAGTCCACGGCCTGAGCCAATGTAGCCACTTCAGGAAATTTATTAACAAAAGAATGAAAATTTACATAAGCTTCTCTCATGAATGGTTACCCTACAAATGACCCTCCATGATCTTTAAATAGAGATCATGGACCAATCTGGTGCTAAGCCACAAATCAAGTGTCGGTAATACTGGGGAGAGAATGAACCCTCAGATCACTACATATCGTGACTGTCGGATTGTAAGTTACAAAAGTACATAGTAAAGAAACACACTTTACCTAACTCTACACTAGACCAAGTTATACTTAACTATTTCCTATGTGTTGGAATATGCTAACAAAAGGATCCACCCAAAATTGGTTCACAGGGAAATCCCTCACCCATGGTACCTGGAAACACATATGCAAGAGGAAAATCTCGGCCAAAGCAAAGGAAAACCCCACAATTGAAAAGTCTGGAAAATGAGCTTTGGAGTCAGGTAAGGAAAATAAAAGGAAACATGCCCAAAGTACAATTAGGTTTTGATTGGGATATTTGCCATCGTCTGATCTGCCTCAAGTGATCTGAGTCATTCACGTAAACCTTGGCAAAACACCTATGTAAGAACCACATGACTAGGAGATGGCATTGGACAGTTGTAATGTTGAGTGTGGAGCGCATAAGTGGCAGGGGTACGATGAACACCTCAAACACAGAACCCAAGAACCTAGCTCGTACGCACCTCGTAGGGTAAGCAGTTAATGATATTGCTGTCCATTAAGTCAAATACTACTGGTGGAATGTTGGGAGCCAAATGGGAAAGAGGCATTAGGTAATAACACTCATATGAATAATTGTAAGGTAGGTGAAACTTAGGTAATACAAGGGGACATATCACATGACCATGTCAAAGTCATAAAACATACATAGTAAACCTTATAAATAAAAGACCTTCCAAAGTATTGTGAAACCATTATCTCATGCAAGGAAGAGGTTGTATTAAGAATTGCTATGTGAAGTCATGAATTACAATAGAAAGGAAAGAGTGGTTGAACAAAAACTGCAAGCAAACAAATCCATATCTCTTGCTAGTAAAAGGATCCCTTCTGTTAGGGGATAAAACATTAATACTAACCTTACAACTTCATATGTGGAGGAAATTGGAAACACATATTTGAATGATTAAAGGAACCACATCGAACTAATTTAAGTAAAGGTAAATGTAGTTACATCACTATCACCAAAAAAAAAAGTTAGTTGAATGAAAAGGAGGCATGTTACACTTTGATTGATTGCAAGTTAAATTTGGAATGCATGACACTGATAAATTTATTTTACCCTTCATAAGAAACATTATTATACGCTAGAATTACATGTTTATTTCATTATGTTCTTATTTATTTATTTTATGTTCATATCTTGGTGTTTGTAAGGGTTTGATGGATGACATGATCACGATTATCTCCTTACAACTATAACTTGAATAATTTACCTTCAGGTATATACTATCTTGGGTTTTTTATTCAATATATTTATCTAATTCGTGTAGATATAGGTGCCACAATACATGATATTGAGATTATTACTTTACACTTATTAGGGTAAATATGATTTGTTACCAAGGATTACACGTGTTTTTACACTTACCCTTTCTTTATTTTCATTTAACTGAGTCATGCTATTTTTCTCTATTGTTTTTATATTATTTATCATAATTGCATCCTTAATTCTACATTGAGTTCAAGGAATCATATAATTTATGTATGTTCCATTTAATTGAAAACCTTAACCACTCATTCTTTTAAACACACACCCTCATATAATTTATCTATCCCTATATATTATTTGTATACATTTTGAGAAGACAAATAGGGATATCTCCTAAGGTGAAGGGAGGGCAATCATTTTAACCCAAAGCGAGAGGATTCATATGCTTATTGAATGTCCTTTCGAGTTGGTCTTTGTTGCTGGAACAATTTGGGAGCCAACATGGAGGTCGAAGATATTTTAACCACACAAGAAGCAGAACTGGAGGATTGACAATCCCAACACTTTGAAGCAAGGAATGCAAAAGTTTGTGAAGATCTCAATATTGAGGAGACTTGGAAGGAAAAACTACTCTTGTGGTTTTTTTTTAACCTAGTGAAGAAAATAATAATTGTAGGTAGAGAAAGAAGGAAGAGTACTGGAGTAGAGAAGCCTTGTAGTAGAGAAGTTATTCTAGCTTAGCTTGGAACGAGAAGAGGATAAAGAAAGTCCTCAAGATAAGTGAGGAGAACATGAATTCAATGAACTTCAGTAGAGTGAAATATCCTAAATAATAGAGGAAGTTCGAGAGGTTGAAAAGGAGAAGAACTTGTGATACCAAAAGTACATGCCAATAGGAGAGAATCTTTGTAAGGTGTCTTGTGGAGGCTTGTTTACAACTCATAGTGAGCATGGGGAAGCTCATAGAGAAGGAGAAAGATATGACCGTTGATGGTCTTTCCAAGGGTTCAGGTGAAAAGCACAAGAAAATGGAGGAACTGTCCAAAGAAGATGTCATGAGGAGAGGAAAGATGAGCCAAGAGGAGTTTGATAGAGAGATGGCTAAGTTAAAGAAAATACTCAGTGTAATAAAAATGATACTACAAGATATGGAGAGTGAAGAAGCAAGACATGGATGAGATCTGAAGGAAAATATCAAGTGGCCTATTAGTCAATTTTATGCCAAGAAGCTAAGAAAGAAATTGAGGCACATGCAGAGTGCTCAATTGAAAATTGAAAAGCTCAAAGAAATTGAGTATGAGGAAGGGAGAGTTCACTATTGTGAACTACAATAAGGAGCATTCCTTGGAGAAGTAGATGATGGAGATGATGAAGAGGGACCTATTGAGAGTCTCATGAATTGTGTGGAAAGTTCAAAAAACTAAAAGAGATTATGATAGAGAATGAGGCGACAGAGCCTTATGTTTTTGAAACTAATAAGTTGTGTGTGAATGCAGGTCTTGTAGATTATGAAGATGGACAACCATCAAAAGTTGTCATGAAGGAGGAAGAGAAATAAGAATTGTCTCTAAAATATTGAGACAAGGAGAATTCAATAAATGAAATAAAGAGAAATGAACTTGTGGCAGTGAAAAGGAATGTGATTCCTCATGGAATTATGAGGAAGGAATATGCATATGCTAAGGTAATGGGTTTACCTTTAATAGATAATTTTTTTCTAAATAAATGTGAAGGTGTGTTAATAGGTGGGGAGAAAAGGGTCTCCCTTGAAGACGACAACTAAATTCTATAGGGAAATTAGGTGGATAAGGACTAATCCAACAAGGAGGATCTAGAAAATCTCAAGGAAGCACTAAGTGAGTGTAAGGGCTTTGTCAATGAATAGAAGAAATTTTAGTTGAGGAAGTTTCAACAATAAGCTAAGAGTTCATATGATGAGTATCCTGAAGGAATTAGGTAGTCATTCACATCATTGGTGCATGAGGAAATTTCCTTGAAAGACATAGAAAGGCAAGCAAGAAACCTATCTTTTGAAGATGGAAACTTATCTTATAAGAAGTAGTGGAGGAAGAATACAAGAATGTGGGGTATCTCTAGAATTATTCATGTGGATAGGACTATACAAGCTTCCAATATTGTGTCTAAAGAATCACCTATCAAAGCAAAAAGACTTAGCATACACAATCTATAATATGTCATCACTGAATCCAGTATCTTGTAGAAATCCATAATTATGAAAGAAATAATGAGGGAGAAATATGGAGGAAATAATGCAATTTCAGAACTGAGGAAGAAATGGAGGCTCTACAAAGCTGGAAGGAGCTAGAAAACAATCAAGGAGAAAAAAATATAGAAGTCAACTCTCTAAAGGAAAGAAGGAGATAACATTCCAAGAAAGGGAAGATAAAGAGAAGGGTATCCAGAGGATTTCAAAAAGAAAGAAACAATTTGAAGGCATCTTGACATGGTTAAGGGATACTATAATCAATATCTTGAGAGGAGATGTATAAATATGTCTTGATGTAGGAAAAAATCTTGCTGAAAAAGGAGAAACAATATGAGGAATTTGCAAGAAATACACACCAAATAAATGGTGCATGGGTATAGTGGAAGTCTCGCAGATAGAGTATGCGGGAATATTTCTTTTCCAATGTCCCCTAACTAACACAATCAAAATCATGAACGGAGTGAGTTTTGGGTAGCATACGAAAGAGAAGGAAGTTTTGGCAGGATGAGAAGAGACAAAGGTTGAAAACTAACATTTACATATTATGAAAAAATGGGTCCAATAATGACCAAGGAATAGGTCATGATATTTGTGTATACCTATGAGTATGAAAACCACCAAGGAAAGGAGTCAACAAGCACAAAAATGTGGCTAATTATAGAGGATTGGATTAGAAAAGAAAAAAGGAAGCAGAAAATTAGAGTATGGAATGTTGGATAGAAATACAAACAAGATTGTGGACATCAACAACATAAAGTCTCGGATCTAGGAGGACTACAACAATTTGAAGACATATGACTAGGAGGTCATAAATTTTCTACCTGGGGAGTTTGATGTAGGAGCATCAAGCCCTAGGAAAAGCCATTTTTCCTAGACTCTAAGGGGTACATGAAAATTTCCAAAGCGAAAGAAATTTCCCTCAAAATTAATTTGTCTAAAATTAGGAATGATGGCTTTTTGGTGTAATTACAAGTATCCAGAATCTAGAATGAATCTCAATTGTTAGGAAGTTTTCATGAGCTGACACTTTCAGACTTGTGGCCTATTGTAAAGGTGACAAATGCTAGGCTAGATGTCCCATTTGTCTTTGTTCTGTTATAATATTTCTTAGCCAATAGGATACTGCATATGTGTGTGCCAATAGAGAAACTAGAAAGATCAGAGGTAGAGTTAGATCAACCTAGGAGTAGATCTCAAGTAGCTGGGAGAGGACAAACAAGGAGGATTGAAAGAAGAGTCAAGATAGATAAGGAATCTTAGCCAGAAAGTTACTTAGAGGTTGAATAGGGGTAGAGTAGGCCCACATTTTATAGAGAATCTATTTCTTTATGTATCGAGTTTTGAATACCGAAAAGCATATTTCTTTGCTTCCATTAATATCATTGCCTCTGGAGTTATATGGTGCAACTGAATATGAATGTAGGAGTTTTGAAGTTGATTTGATTTCAAGGAGAAATTGGTACAAGGGAATGCGATTCTGATAAAGCAAGGTTGAACTCATTTCGAGTTGCAAGATCGATGTGGCTCTTAAGAATCAAGTTCATTGGATTGTGTGTGTTAATTTCTAGATGAAGGGTGGGAACCAAAATCTTTGTTCACTGAGATCGATACAGGAAGTTATACACCATTGTTTGGAGATTTGGATATTGTGTTTAAGGTAGCAGAGTATTTTTCTATGGCTTGAATACCTTGGTTCTTAATCATACGAGTAATCACAGAATATAGTTGGAGCCTCTTCAAACCTCCCTCCCTCACTTATGTCACGGGGCATATCCCCTGCATTCCACGAGTGTTATGGATTTCCTCCACCTAAATCTTTGTCGTTCAATTATTTTGTGGGCTAAGTCTCGGTTGCACCCTTGCCCACCCCCCTCCACCCACCTCCCTCGACGCTTTTCTTACGCCACGAGGGGACACCCCCCACATCCACCCACACTATTAATCAAAGCCATTGAAATCAATGCCCCGCATCGATTTGAGCACCTGTTCATTAACAAGTCATTTTTACTGTAGTTCAAAGTACTCCAAGTTTAAGGCTTAAGCCCTTAATCTAGAAATTTAGGGTAAGCACGAGATGTATGCACTATATAGAAATTTGGTGATTAGCCCATGAGCATTGTTGCACATTGATCATGAGTTTGGGATTCAATAGAGAGCAAGGATGAGCATTTGCGTAGAACTAGTGTGAGGGAAAGGAATAAACCTAATGAAGGAGGAGGAAATGCTTGTGGGTTTCAGAGTTTGTAGGCACCTATGAAACTAGGAGGATTTGAGAAGTTGTTGAAACTTATGTTGGCTACGTCAAGTTGTATGTTAGTATTATTGTGTGATAGTACTTTTGTAGCCAATCCATGCTTATTTGCATGCAAAGCATTCGAAGAAATGTGTTAAAGGTATTTATTACAATTTGCATCCAAAATATTTGATAAAATACCTCAAATATTTGATTGAATGATATATTTCAACTAGTATGTTATAATTGTGATGCAGGAGCATTCAGGCTAGTCAGCAATGTGATAGCATGGTCACATGTTGTGACTAACAAGGGGTTGGAAGAAAATGATTTTATTAATTTTATTTGTTTAAATATATGAGAGTGTTTATTGTTAAATATGAGGATAGGGTGTAGGTGGCTGAGTGATACTCCTTGTATGGAGATCAGGCCAAATAGTTGGATTTAATTGACTAGAATAGAGTATGAGAGATTTTAAAAGCTTTATTTAGTGTTAGTTTAGAAAAGAGAGGGATTGAAGAGATTTTTTAGGAGAGGTTGAGAGATTTCTGATTCAGAATCAGAATTGATTCATGAAACCATGTATTTGTATCAATTGTATTTTCCTTATATAAGGAGAGAGAGTGAGGATAGAGGTATGAAGAGTGTATGAAGCCAGTTTTTAGAAATTGTAAGGGCCAAGAACGTTGAAGATCTGGCGAACAAAAGGTTGTAAGTCATTGTTTTAGATTTTATATATGTTTTGATTGTTTGAAAGTATATTTATGGATCAGTGTATCGGTCGATTGAATGAAGCTGGAAGGATTAAATTCAATATGGCAATGAAAATTCATATCTGTGTATATCGACCTGTAGTTTGATTTGATATAATTGTAAAAAAAAAGTGCCGACGAATGTGAAAATCATGTTGCATAATCCTGGAGTATGAAATGCGTTAAATTCTGTGTAAAAATGGTTGTATTTTAAATCCTCTGCTTGTATCGACCCATGGCATAACACTGTTCCTTTGGATTGGGTTATTATTAGTGTAAATCACTAGTGTGAATCCATTTGAAAACCAATTCAAAGTGTAAATGGAACGCTGGAGGCGCTGTTTAAAAATAGTTCAATTGGCATTAAAGAAATCATATGGAGTAATCCATACGGAGGAACAAACCCGATTTCCAAATATAAATAGCAACTGACAACTGAAATTGCAAATGCCACATAGAGATACAAATGAAGTTCGCTCTGTTTAAATTCCATTTATTGGGATTGTTCCTCCCTCTGTAATTTGTTCAAGGTCGATTATAACCTGAAATCAATTGGTGCAGTCTAGATACGAAGGCTTTGTAAATTTGACGTCTCAGGTTTGCTAATTAGAGAGATGAATTAGAAGGGGCTTATATAATTATGAAGTCAATGGATTACAGGGTTTCATTGCATTGTATGACATTGTATTGTTTCTTAGTTTTGAGACAAATCGGGTAGTGGGTTTGTGTTTAATTGTATTGTGGAGTTGACGAGTTCATTCCCCACAGAGTTACCACAATACTCAGTTCAGGGAAGAGACCATATCCATTAGTCAATTGAGATTGGATCCAAATCATGTTCTTGTCTGGAGAAACGCCCTTTGTTTATTCACAGAAACTGAAACTTCGTTTGAAATTGGAATCGGTCCGATTGAATCGAATTCCAATTAAGACAGATTGTATTGGCATTTGACCAGTGATTGGGAATTAAGTCAGCGAGCTTTGATAAAAATTATGAAGTTATATAACATCGCACCAAATTAAGGGTAAACGCCCAATTCTTATGGCGTATGGTGATCCATCGATTTGTGAATCGATATATTGTATATCTGGTGCTGCGATATATAAATATGCTTGAAACTGTTATAAACGGAGAAATGAAATGTTTAATAGGGCGCACAGGGACGAGGAAGAATCAATTGCAATGTTTATTTGCAGTAAGATCGGTCAAATAGAGAGATCGATTGAGAATTATGATAATGTTTTGATAATCATTGCAGGAAGTGGTACAATTGGAATGCATGATGCAGCAGATTGCAGGAATAAAATTTATTGAGGCTGAAGGCACGAAGACCATTCCAATTCAATTGATGAATGTGCAGAACCAGAGAACGACCAACGAAGATGATTGCAAAGGTCGATGTGTGACAGTGATTGTTAGATCTGAATAAAGTGGAGGTGAATTGTAAAACAAAAGGTATGTTTAAATCCTAGGTATCGATTTAAAAGTTCCCATATTATTATGAGTTGGCAAGATGGGCAATTCAATGGAGTAAGATAGTAAGGAGAGGGATATAGAATATGTATGCTCACATTCATAGGTGGAAACAGATAACTGGGTCATGCAGGATTGCCCTGCATCAAATTTTGGTATCAGAGCAAGGTTAACGCTCTGAAAGGATTGTTTTGGAAAACTGAGTTTTAAATTTAGCAGATGTATAATTGCCAGGAAGTGTGGATCAGAATGGAGAATCAGAGAATGCTTGGGAAGATCTGGTAAGAATGTTTAAATTGATTGCATGACTGATTTGATTTAAGATTGTTTAAATATTGTTGAAGGCAATGATATTGATGAGAGCAGAGATTGGGTAGGCAAAACATCATTTGCTTACAAACAAGTTATCAGAAGGAATTGATAGTATTTGAAAGATACTTTGATGTGTCTTGAGATAAGATTGTGCAGGTCAGTGGATTTGCTGAAAGATGGAATGAGTTGTACCAGCATCATGACATATGAGTTATGTGAGCAATTGAAGATGCAGAGCCTAAAGCAAGGAGTATTTCAAGAGGAGATGAGAACAACTTCCAACTGAGGTTGGGTAGAAGTTGATGAGGCAGCTCCACAGTTGTGATTGTGGATAGGAGATAACAATTCCAGCAAGAAGAGTGCTGGGCAGAATTGTTAGTCAGTGAAAGGTTCGAGGAAAGAACCAAGAAGTGCCAAAAGGCTAAACTCAGGAAAGTTTGGTGAGGCATGAAGGAGACTTGTTACAGGCGAAATGGAAAAGGTTAGTTGCAGCTCACTAGTGAACAAGGAAAGTTCACCAGAGGAAGGAAAGGAATTGACTATTGATGATCATGACAGGGGTACAAAGGAAAGTCACAGACATAGGGAAAAGAGTGTTGAAGCAGTTGGACTCAAAGGAATGAGTAAAGAAGAAAGGGACATAGAGTTGGCTGAGATGAAGGCAGAACTCAGTCATTTGGAGAAGCTGGTATTGAAAGGAATTAGAGAAAAATGGAAACAAGGATTTTATGTGGGAAGAAGAGTTAAATGGCCTGTTAGAGAATTGTTTGCTGAGAAATTATTACTTCGAAGAACTGAGAATGAAGAAGTAGAGTACATCTGTGAACCAGAGAAAGGACCTATCCTTGGGGATGAAGACAGTGATGACAGTAGAGAAGAACTGATCTATGCAGATTAGAATGAGAGGAATGTGTTGACATCATCTGCACAGATAAGAGGATCTCATATTTTTGGGATTAATTATTTTTGTGAATGTAAATTTGCAGGTATACAGCTTAAACAATTTGAACCTGTGTATGAAAAAGTGAAAGGAGCATAGGCAAGAAAAGCGAGAAAGGAGATGCAAGACTTCAATTGGTGGAGGAAATTAAAAGGTATGGCTGAATGGTTATGTCTTCTTCTATTGGAAACTTATTGGATCATATTTGAAGGAATTTTAGCATGGAAAAAAGACCAATGGGAAATGGAAATAGGAAAGGAAACAAATGCAATGCATATTTATGAAGTGAAGAGAAGGTAAGCTGACACCGAGAACTTAGCTGAAGAAGGTAAGCCCAGGAAATCTTTGGAAGATCAAAGTCTCATCAGAAAAAAGGAAGAGGCATTATTGTCTTATTTGGACAAACTGAGTATTGGAGGAAGTTGTGTAGAACAGGAAGGTATTCTACAAACTTATGATGAAGTTGCCAAGCATTGTCAAGAAGTTGCAGTTCCAGAAGTTCTCTTTGATGAGGAAGAAATCAGAGATGTTGAGGAAGAGTTTCTCAATAATTTAGTGAACTATCAAAATAGTTCAGAGGAGCATAAGGAGTTGATCATTGAGGCTTCGAATGAAGAGCCTTACATTTTTGAAACTGACATGTTGTGTATGTTTTCAGGTTTGGCAGGTGAGGAACAACGAGTGGACAATGTGCTTATGCATGTTGATAAAGAAGTGAGATTACTGGAAGAAATGGCTGAAACAGAAAGATTTTTTGAACATGTATTTAATGACTTTGAGAATGATGGTATTGACAGGGAAATTGACATGATTAAAGGAGCTGAAGATAAACAAATGAAAGAGGAAAGTATGGAAAAGGAGAATGTACAGCAGACAGATATCAGTGGAGTTCAGTTAAAGAAAAATGGTAAGAAGGAAATTGAGAAATTGTGGAGGATGAAATTATATGAGAACATGGACAGCAAGAAGGAGAAATTGACCACAGGAATTTGTATCAGCAAGAACAGAGAACAACAACAAATTAAGATTTGGAAATTTGGAAGAACAGAAGTGACAGTGGCAGAAGAATTGAATCAACAACATAATGAAAGTGATGACTAGTTACAAAGTAAAGTTTGGGATACTGGATGGACAACAAAAGAAACACATGACCAGGAGGTCATGGAAACTTTCAACTTTGGGAGTTTGATGCAGGAGCATTCAGGCTAGTCAGCAATGTGATAGCATGGTCACATGTTGTGACTAACAAGGGGTTGGAAGAAAATAAATTAATTTATTTAATTTGTTTAAATATATGAGAGTGTTTATTTATTGTTAAATATGAGGATAGGGTGTAAGTGGTTGAGTGATCCTCCTCGTATGGAGATCAGGCCAAATAGTTGGATTTAATTGACTAGAATAGAGTATGAGAGATTTTAAAAGCTTTATTTAGTGTTAGTTTAGAAAAGAGAGGGATTGAAGAGATTTTTTAAGAGAGGTTGAGAGATTTCTGATTCAGAATCAGAATTGATTCATGAAACCATGTATTTGTATCAATTGTATTTTCCTTATATAAGGAGAGAGAGTGAGGATAGAGGTATGAAGAGTGTATGAAGCCAGTTTTTAGAAATTGTAAGGGCCAAGAACGTTGAAGATCTGGCCAACAAAAGGTTGTAAGTCATTGTTTCAGATTTTATATATTTTTTGATTGTTTGAAAGTATATTTATGTATCAGTGTATCGGTCGATTGAATGAAGCTGGAAGGATTAAATTCAATATGGCAATGAAAATTCATATCTGTGTATATCGACTTGTAGTTTGATTTGATATAATTGTAAAAAAAAAGTGCCGACGAATGTGAAAATCGTGTTGCATAATCCTGGAGTATGAAATGCGTTAAATTCTGTGTAAAAAGGGTTGTATTTTAAATCCTTTGCTTGTATCAACCCATGGCATAACACTGTTCCTTTGGATTGGGTTATTATTAGTGTAAATCATTGGTGTGAATCCATTTTAAAACTAATTCAAAGTGTAAATGGAACGCCGGAGGCGCTGTTTAAAAATAGTTCAATCTGCATTAAAGAAATCATATGGAGTAATCCATACGGAGGAACAAACCCATTTCCAAATATAAATAGCAACTGACAACTACAATTGCAAACGCCGCACAGAGATACAAATGAAGTTCGCTCTGTTTAAATTCCATTTATTGGGATTGTTCCTCCCTCTGTAATTTGTTCAAGGTCGATTATAACCTAAAATCAATTGGTGCAGTCTAGATACGAAGGCTTTGTAAATTTGACGTCTTAGGTTTGCTAATTAGAGAGATGAATTAGAAGGGGATTATATAATTATGAAGTCAATGGATTACAGGGTTTCATTGCATTGTATGACATTGTATTGTTTCTTAGTTTTGAGACAAATCGGGTAGTGGGTTTGTGTTTAATTGTACTTCGGAGTTGACGAGTTCATTGCCCACAGAGTTACCACAATACTCAGTTTAGGGAAGAGACCGTATCCACTAGTCAATTGAGATTGGATCCGGATCATGTTTTTGTCTGGAGAAACGCCCTTTGTTTATTCACAGAAACTGAAACTTTGTTTGAAATTGGAATCGGTCCGATTGAATCGAATTCCAATTGAGACAGATTGTATTGGCATCTGACCAGTGATTGGGAATTAAGTTAGCGAGCTCTGATAAAAATTATGAAGTATATAACATCGCACCAAATTAAGGGTAAACGCCCAATTCTTATGGCGTATGGTGATCCATCGATTTGTGAATCGATATATTGTATATCTGGTGCTGCGATATATAAATACGCTTGAAACTGTTATAAACAGAGAAATGAAATATTTAATAGGGCGCACAGGAATGAGGAAGAATCAATTGCAATGTTTATTTGCAGTAAGATCGGTCAAATAGAGAGATTGATTGAGAATTATGATAATGTTTTGATAATCATTTCAGGAAGTGGTACAATTGGAACACATGATGCAGCAGATTGCAGGAATAGAATTTATTGAGGCTGAATGCACGAAGACCATTCCAATTCAATTGATGAATGTGCAGAACCAAAGAACGACCAATGAAGATGATAGCAAAGGTCGATGTGTGACAGTGATTGTTAGATCTGAATAAAGTGGAGGTGAATTGTAAACCAAAAGGTATGTTTAAATCCTAGGTATCGATTTAAAAGTTCCCATATTATTATGAGTTGGCAAGATGGGCAATTGAATGCAGTAAGATAGTAAGGAGCGGGAGATAGAATATGTATGCTCACATTCATAGGTGGAAACAGATAACTGGGTCATGCAGGATTGCCCTGCATCAAATTGGAATTAGAGCAACGCTTCTTACTTGATTTCATACGAAAAAGGAAAAAAAATTGACAAAATGTCTAAAAGAAAAAAAAACTAGTTAATTGGTTGTATGCAAAGTATTTGAAGAAAGTCTTACATGTAAAGTGTTTGACAAAATATATGAGAGATGAAAATCAAGTTTTTGCAAATGTGGTTAGGATAAATGTAGTAGGGGTATGTGAGAAAGTGGTATTAGAGCTTATTGCCAAGCTAGTTAAAATAGAAAGAAAAATTTGGGTACCCCATAACCTTTGTAAGTCATTGAGGGAACTGGGTATGTGATAGCTAGCTAGTACCCATTAGTGATGGGTCCACAAGTAGCTAGGTTATTATTATTGAGAATCTATTTCAAGAGATATGTGGTTGTGGAATTATTATTTTGTGTTGTTGTATTGGGAGATTTTCCTAATGAAAGATTGCCTCATCTTAAGAGAACATTACTTTCCTTATTATCATAATACATAAGAATCTTCGCAAATTTCATCTTGTTGTCTTTTGTTTATGGATTTTTATAATTATATTATGTGTATTATGTTTATAAATTGAGAGTTCAGGAATATTACAATAGATAATACCACTAATAAATTTAACATTATGGGGAAATCTAAAGATAACAATTACATTAACATTTTTAAGATGCTTTAAAACTAAAATTATATATATCCATGAGTAAATTGAAGGTGAATATTGTTTGACCATATAACTCTCATTAATATTGTTTCAAGAAAAATAAATGAGTGAATAATGTTTTAACCATATAACTCTCATTAATATTGTTTTAAGTAAAACAAATAATACATATTAGATTTGTATAATTAATTTTTTACTATAATTAAATTATAATTAATCAATTACTTAAAATTACAGTTTTAAATGGATGAAATTGTTATTTTTAACTCAAATACGATATCCTCCAATACTCTAATATAACTAAATTATATAATATTATATCTTCGAATACTTTAATATAACTAAATTATACAATATAATATAACTAAATTACACAATATTAAGATTTGAGACATACACTTACATCAAGTCCAAGATTTGAGACATATACTTACATCAAATCCAAAATAAATTTAATTTTTTTTAAAATTGAATAATTCAATATAGAACCGTTGGTGTATAAGTGAGAAAAAGGGTATATTTGTGGAGTTTGTTACCTAATGCTTCAAAAAAGGGTATATATGTGGAGTTTGTTACCTAATGCTTCAATGTTAGGGCTTAAGTTTTGAAGGAAAGAGAAAAGTGAAAGTAGTCTACGGGTTGCTTATGTCAGGGCTTAAGTTTGAAAGGAAAGAGAGAAGGTGAAAGTACTATATGGGTTGCTTAGGTTGTATAGGTTAATATACCATTAAAATTATATTTTAACTTATAGAAATTAAATTTATATTTACATGTTAATTAAAAAATAAATCAATCATAAATCAAAATTTAAATAATTCCATTTTCATCATTTCTCACCCTTTTCTTCCTTTCAACATGATGAGTGGAAGTGGTATTCCTTTATAAAGTTCGAACTTGAATGGCGGTACAAAAAGAGATGTACTGTTATTTGCAAAAAATTACCGTTCATTGTACCTAACCATGGCACTATTCAAAACTTGACGGGTGAGTCGCAGTATCGCTGTTTTGATGTATCAAAATAAAAAATGTTGAAGAAAGAGGAGCCGTGAACGAAAGCACGTCTGATGGATTAATCACGTGTGTCGTATACATTGACACTTGTCACATATCTGTGTCTTTTCTAAATTTTAAATTACACTCGACGATCGTTCGCCACCTTTTTCATTTTGTACCACCCTGACGACGGCCAGAACGCAAGAATAGAAAGTCAAACGAAGAGACAGATTAGTGTTGCCCGTTAAACTCGAACATTTGCAAATGTTATTTTATTCTATATTATATAATTTAAAATATATAATAATATACTGTATTTTGATCCCCACCACTGGCCGCCGCCTGAGCAAGTCTAGATGATAGTGATTGAGACCAAGATGGACATTAAGGGTTGACAATGGACGCCAATGACATTTTAGACCATTTGCTGGTAGTTGACCACCACATAGATGGAGATTAAGGGTCGACAATGGACGGCAATCACATGGAGTCGATTTTCCACCATTTGCTGGTTGACCACCGCATTTAGATTTCTTATAAATCTAGATTTGTCCCCCTTCTCCTCTTCATGTTCATCCTTCTCCATCACAAGTAGCAGCAGAGCAAGACAGAGAGACAGCCATGGAAGTTGAAGGGGCGACAACCAACGTGTTGGAGTTCATTCGCCACCATTTGCTGGAAGTGGAGGACGATATTGATGCCATAAATCCATTTTCCACATCCTCCCCCACCACCACAGGCAGCTGGAATTATTTTCCCAACACCACCACCGGCGGCTTGGATTATCTTGCCAACACCACCGCCGCCGCCAGCGGCTTGTGTCAAAATAGCAGCAGCAGATCAACGGCAGAAGGCGATGAGAATGAATTTACAAAACGACAACACTACCTTTCCTCCACTTCTTCATTTGTAATGCGACAGGCACAAGAAGAAGAGGAGAACGGGGAGATGAATGAGAGCAAGGCGAGGCACTACAGAGGAGTGAGGAATCGGCCGTGGGGAAAATTCACAGCAGAAATCAGAGATCCCGCCAAGAAGGGGGCTAGGGTTTGGCTGGGCACTTTCAATACCGCCGAAAAGGCCGCTATCGCGTACGACCGTGCTGCCTTCAGAATGCGCGGAACCAGGGCTCTAGTTAACTTTCCCCATGCCCTTGATTCCAATTCAGAGATTCAATCGGGCGTAGGTCAGAAGAGGAAGAGAAGATGTGGTGGCCGTGGGACGTTGGAGTGAAGGAGTTGAGGGCTTGTGGAGGACTTGCCATCCAAATCGTAAACGAAAGGAGTGGCAGCGGGAGCATTCAATGAGGGAGCCCCTAATCGCTGGACTTACGTGAATTTTACAATGAAAATTACACGCCTGATATCATCTCCATTACCGGGTACTTCGACTTTTCTTGTTGCAGTATAGGTAGGGATTTGTCATGTTCGTTCTTTAAAAAGATCTAGACTTTTCATTCGTGGTCCGAGCCATGACTCGTATCTTTCACAATATAACTATTGCCATTATTAATTCCACAGCTAAGGACAAGCATAGATCACCATCGTTAATTTGGCAATTTAAGGTTTTCCATATTTATGGGTTACTCATGATAACGTCTAAATCAAACACAATAAATTATTTGTTACTAAGAATTTCATTGCTAGGTCCGAAGAGATCATCGTTTAATTTCATAGTTTAGGGTTTTTCCAAAACATGTAATTATTAATTTTCAGCTAAGTGTGTGTAAATTCATAGTTTGTTTCACAATTTAGGTTTTCCATATTTATTTGTTTCTAATGATAGATTCTAGTATTAAAAGAATTTAGGGTTTTCCATATATATTGATTTCCGTGAATAGCTTTTACCATTAAACTATAGATAATCATCATTCCTGGTTAATTTTGCAATTTAGGGTTTTTATATTTATTGATTTCTAATTGTAACTGTTTTCCATATTTGTTGATTTTATTACCATTATTTTTATTAGCGATAATTTAATTTTTATTTTCCCATTTTATCGTTGATAAGGGAGAGAGTGGAGGCATCAGGGCTTCACTTTAAATAGTTTGAATTTTGATTTTAATAGTTTTGGAATTTTTAGACATGATATTTTTTGAAATTATTGGCATTATTTAGTTTTATGTATTTATATTAAATATTATATTATTAGAATATATTATATAGTTGTTATAGATTTAATTATGGCTTTGTGTTTTCAATAATTTGACGACTTTTGTAGAGTTACGGGATTCCTGTTGCATATTAATTTATTTGTTGAATATTTTGTGTTTTTTTGTTTTTTTTTGTAATTTTTGTAGAAAAAGGGGAGAGAGAGAGGACTTGGACAATCTGATATCAAATCTAGCATATTTAATTGATTGTTGATTTTTTGTGTAGACTCTTTCGGAAAGGAGAGAGACTTGGACAAATCTAGCATATTTAATTGATTGTTGATTTTTTGTGTAGACTCTTTCGGAAAGGAGAGAGACTTGGACAAATCTAGTTATTGGCATTAATTAGTTTTATGTATTTATATTATTAGAGAGAGATTATTATAGATAGAGAGAGAGAGAGAGAGAGAGAGAGAGAGAGAGAGACTCTTTCGGAAAGGAGAGAGACTTGGACAAATCTAGACTCTTTCGGAAAGGAGAGAGACTTGGACAAATCTAGTTATTAGCATTAATTAGTTTTATGTATTTATATTATTAGAGAGAGAGAGAGAGAGAGAGAGAGAGAGAGAGAGAGAGAGACTTAGAATTTTGTAGAGTTACGCGATTTAATTTCTCCTAGTTGCATATTTAATTGATTGTTGATTTTTTGTGTAGACTCTTTCGGAGAGAGAGAGAGAGAGAGAGAGACTTTTGTAGAGTTACGGGATTTACTTTCTCCTAGTTGCATATTTAATTGATTGTTGTAATTGATTGTTGATTTTTTGTGTAGACTCTTTCGGAGAGAGAGAGAGAGAGAGAGAGAGACTTTTGTAGAGTTACGGGATTTACTTTCTCCTAGTTGCATATTTAATTGATTGTTGATTTTTTGTGTAGACTCTTTCGGAAAGGAGAGAGACTTGAAATTATTTTCAAATCTACGGATCTAGTGAGGATTTGAGGTACCTTGTGGACTCGAATTTCTACATATTTAGGGGATTTTTCTTTATTCAACTATATCTTTTTTAGAAGTGTTTTCTACAAATGGTTTATTGGTATTCATCGGACAATCCCTAGTAAGATGCTCATATTCATGAAAGCTCTGCTTAAAGGGACTTGATTCATGAAAGATTTGCATCTAAAGGAGATTTGTTCATAATGTAGAGGTTGCTTCTAAGCACTATCTTGATAGAAAATATCTGTGGAGGCTAGAAGAGGCAGGGAGATAGTAATATAAAAATAGATCCATGCATATGGAGTGTACCTCCCTCTCTTGGTAGCCTGTGATACTTTGAAAAAGTTGTCGATGATATTGCTGATGCCTTCAAGGGTTTCCTCCTCCCAATATTCATTGGAGAGAAAAAATAGATGGACTCACACTGGGGCTGCAAGGAAATCCTCCTTTGTTGGATTACACTGTTCCTTCCAGAATTATATGAAGAGCCCTGTATTATTGAAAAAATATGATCCTCCATAAAAACTTCAATCTCTCTTCTATGTTAGGGAAAATGACTATAAAAATCCACTTGGCCCCTAAATCCAATTTTATTTGATCCTAGGGGTTCCATTTATCTTGGATCCACCCAACTCTCAATCTCTCTTCTATGTTAGGGAAACTGACTATAAAAATCCCCTTTGCCCCTAAATCCAATTTTATTTGACCCTAGGGGTTTCATTTATCTTGGATCCACCCAAATTTCAATCTCTCTTCTATGTTAGGGAAAATGACTATAAAAATCCCGTTGGCCCCTAAATCCAATTTTATTTGAACCTAGGGGTTCCATTTATCTTGGATCCACCCAATCGAAGCTTTCTTTGAGGGCCATAATCCATAGATTTGCATATCAGAGCATGATCATGCATATATTGGATATTCTCTAATATTTAACCTCATATTTTGGATCTTGCATTGCTTTTGGCATACAACACCATGTATTTATAGCTTGCCATGATGCACATGCTAAGGAGAGGGTTTGCTACGAAACCAAAAACCCCACTTCGTTTAGCTATTCTAGGGAAAGGATGTCGAAACCAAGGAGACTTACGAGGAATACAATTAGATCCATAATCATTATGACCTCTCAAAACAATGTGGCCAAAGGAAGGGGAAGAACCCCCTCTTACGAAACCAAGAATATATGGCAATGTAGCAGAAACCTTAGAATTTGCAGAGAAAATATATAATTATATTTTCAAAAAAGTTTATTAAAATTAATTTTACTGAAGAATCAATATTAATTAAATCTGTAAGAATATTTTCTTAAGATAATAATAATAATATAAAAAATAAACTTATTATATTTATTTAATATTATATATTATAATATGATAAAAGGGAAAATATCAAATTTTTTTAATATATATATTGAAAATAATATATTTAGCCTCGATTAATATGTAACATTTAAATATAATCCCAAAAATAGAAATATATTTAAAAATAAGTATATTTAATCTTGGTTTACATTTTTTCACTGCAAGTTAGGAAGTATAATAGATAAGAATATTGTAACTTTTTTTCATAGGTTGATTTTTTAAATGTTTTAAAAAGTTGAGTGGAAGTTCTTTAGATTAATAAATATAAGATATTTAAAAATATTATAAAGAAATCAAACTTTGCGGAGAGATTTATTAGATCTCTTCCATTTCTAATATAAAATCTTATATTTATAATAATGAGATACGCACAATAAATAACTATAATTATCAATTACAAATGGAATGATAATGATAAATGCTTAGTTACAACTCACATTTTTAAAAAAATAACTATAATGACTAATTAGAAATAGAATGATAGTGATCAGTACTTGGTTACAACTCACACTTATTAAAAAAAACATTCTCTAGAAGAATACAATGGAGTAATACGAGAGTTGTCTCAAATCATGTAGAGATTACATATGATGAGGAATATCAAATATTAAACGAAAGACAAATATGAGTTAATATCTCCAACACCCTCCTTTAATGGGCACTTGTATTAATCTTTGATCTTTGTCTAGTAAAGTCCCCATCAACATATTTATCCACTTTTGAAATCTCATAGCTTGAGTTCCATGGCAACTATTCATACTAAAAAAAACTCATAATGGGTATTGGCTAACTCCACAAGCAATTTCTAATTGATGATGGACGCTACTTAACAAACAAGCACATAAAACACTTCAAACACCTACACCACTTTAATCTTCATCTATAGTAAATTAAATCACATATTTTTGGGCCCTTCCATAATAGAGTTAGAGAACCACTAGTTCTAGTGATATCAAAATAGAAGACACTCAAGAATACTATAAAGAAACCAATAATTGTTGAGGATAGATTTATTGGATATGATCCATCCCCAAACATGTGACAAAATCCCATATTTATATTAATGGGATAGGTACAACAACTAATTATAACAACCAATTACAACTAAAATGATTATGACAAGTACTTGATTATAATTCACACTTATTGGAAAACAATATTCTCTAGCGAAACGTTAGAACAATAATTTTATATAGATTTCTCTTAAATCCAATCAACTAACAATTTCAAAACAATACAAACAAATCATGTAGAAATTATATAAAAAATATTATAAAATATTATCACAATACAAGTAAGAAATATCATTCCCAACATTCTTATCACGATAAATAAATTTCACAGATATCAATTGAATTTATTAAACAAATATATGTATTTTCTCAATAATATTATAAATCAATCAATTCTCCATGTAGTTGAGTTTAATAACATCATGATAAATATATATCAGAACTTCGGCAAACAGAATTTGTCTTTTCTTTCCATTTAAAAAAATGGAAAGCAAGATAACCATTGAATTACAAACAGAATTAGATGTGTTTTAATGGAAAGTAATGGAGAAAAATGCTCTAGTAGACAGAAGATGTTCTTCTCATTCTTCTCTGTGCTCTCGTGAGTGGTGTAGGGCATGAAAAATACCAAGCCAATCTCTCCGCCTCATTTTCATCCATATGATTTCTATAAGGATGATATTGATACGATAAACCCATTTCTTACCTTCTGCCCCACCACCATCGGTAGCTCGGATTATCATCCCAACACCACCGGCGGTGGGGATTATTTCCCGCTACCCACCACCTCCGCCCAGAGCTTGTGTCAAAATAGCAGCAGCAGATCAACGACAGAAGGTGATGAGAATGAATTTACAAAACGACAACACCACCTTTCCTCCTCTTCTTCATTTGTAATGCCACAGGCACAAGACGAAGAGCAGAATGGGGAGATGAATGAGAGCAAGGCGAAGCACTACAGAGGAGAGAGGAATGGGCCGTGGGGAAATTCACAACGCATATAAGAGATCCCGCCAAGAAGGTGGAAAGGGTTTAGCTGGGCACCTAAAACACCGCCGAAAAGGCCACTCTCGGGTACGACCGTGCTGCCTTCAGAATTCGGGGAACTAGGGCTTTAATTGACTTTCCCATGCCCTTGCTTCGAACTCAGAGATTGGCCCGGGTGTAGGTCAGAAGAGGAAGAGAAGATGCCGTGGCGGTGGGACATTGGAGTGAAGGAGTTGAGGGCTTGTGGATGACTAGCAGTCCAAATCGTCAATGAAAGGAGTGGCAGTGCGAGCACTGAATGAGTGAGCGGCTAATGAGGAAGAGAAGATGCCGTGGTGGTGGGAAATTGGAGTGAAGGACTTGAGGGCTTGTGGACAACTAGCGGTCCAAATCCTAAACGAAAGGAGTGGCAGTGCGAGCATTGAATGAGTGAGCGGCTAATCGCTTATGAGAATTTTACAATCAAAATCACAGATCTGATATCATCTCCATTTACCGGGTACTGCAACTTTTCTCAATGCAGTATAGGTAGGGTTTGTCATGTTTGTTCATTAAACAGATCTAGATTTTTCATTCATGGTCCACGCCATGACTCGTATCTTTCACAATATAACTATTGTCATTATTAATTCCACAGATAAGTACCAAGCTGAGATCATCATCCTTAATTTGGAAATTTAGGGTTTTCCATATTTATTGGTCAACCATGATGGCTTTTAAACAAAACAAAACAATTTATTGCCACTATGAATTTCATTGCTAATTCTAAAGAGATCATCGATTAATTTCATAATTTAAGGTTTTTATTAATTTTCAGCCAAGTACAAAGCGTAAATTATTATCATCATTCATTGTTAGTTTCACAATTTAGGTTTTCCATATTTATTAGTTATGATATTGTAAAATTAAAACAATTTAGGTTTTCGAGGTTTCGGATAATAGCTTTTACGATTAAACTATAGAATATCATCGTTTATTGTTAATTTTACAATTTAAGGTTTTTATATTTATTGATTTCTATTTTTTTTTTTCTAAATTGGTATATTTCTATATTGATACAAAAATGTTATTATAGAGAGGCAGATGTCTTGAGAGTTCTAGCCATGGAGTTGGCTTGAGAGTTCTAGCCATGGAGTTGGCATTCTTACAAAAAACACTTGATGTACTTACTAGAGAACTTGCATATTGACTTACATCAGGATATTGATTCCTAATTGTTATATATAGTTTCATTTTGTTATAATTTATGATTAGATATAACTTATTTTTATTATTAGAAAATGTTATATATAGTTTGAATTTTCAAAAGAGAAACTATGAATAATCATAATAATATAGAAAATTTCTTGAGGATTCAAGTCTTTTTGGATTTGTGTTTTATTTCTTATGAATCACAATGCCTTATATAGAATCCTAGCCTCATGATTTGGCATGTCCTTCACATATTTTCCTTTCCATTCTTCTTCAAGGGCAAATAATCGTGGGTCAAGATACTTTTGCATGACCTCCATAAGGTTATGGGATTGACCTTATGCTGGTTGCATGCTTAATTGATTGTTGATTTTCTCTGTAGACTGTTGGACACCTAATCCTCAATGGGTTAGTGTGGAAGCCGAATGGACAAAAGGAGTCCAAGAGACCTTGGGATGTGAATCCCAACGGTCACATAATGTACTATAAATGTATATCATTTGTCAATAAAAATTGTACTGCATGATTTATCTTTCCTATCTCTCTTGTTGTCCATGTGTGTTTAACATGGTATCAGAGTAGGCGTATTCCTGCCCTGCATAATTAATTTGAGCCATTTGTTTATGGCCTTTCTGTGCAGTTTATTTCTGCCATATTCCTTTATACAAACTTGTGCCCTATCTGCCATATTCACTTGAACGTATGAAACATTCCTCTGCCTGACCTCTGCCTCTGCTTTATTCCCTTCTGTTCTGCCATACCTGCGTCTTTGCCACACGTGCGCTGCCCTGACATATTCTATCTATGGACTCTGAGCGTATTCAACTGAAGAGGGCGCAGAATCTCAGAAACTGTGCATAAACGTTTTTGTCCATAATGCGTTGCCCCCGCCTGTCCGTCAGTAGCATCACTGTTGAACGCTGCTCTTTTCATTATACCCTCTTTAACGGTCACTGTTGAATGCTGCTCTTTTCATTATACCCTCTAGAAGAAAACTGGCGATTCTGAGCTATTCGACGGTGAAAACTGAATATTTCGAGTCCTTTTGGGAAAGACTTGTCCCAGAAGCTGTCGCGGAGCCGAATGAATCTATGAACGGTTTAAATAGTGTCTAATGCCTTCTATTTTGTGAATTTGTGGAAATAGTTGTTTCTTTTGGAAACTAGCCAGGGTTTGATCTTGATTTTTAGTTGTGCAATACTGAAGAGTGATCCCGGAACGCTTGGCGAAGGAAAATGAGGCTTTGAACGGTCTGAACGGGTCCTTGTGGTTGCTGGTTCGGTTAACCTTGTAAAGCTGGAGATAACATGGTATCAGCTCTCTTTCAAAGCCACGCTCTTGATCAATGCTGCTTCTAGTAAGTCTTTTTATGGCAAAAGTTGTATGTTCATCTATGACCAGTTTGTAGACTGTTCCATAACCACCAGTTCCAATAATGTCCTTATTGGTCACATTCAGTGTCTTCTTTAAAAAAATTTCAGAGGTAATGGAGCTCTTTCCTGATGACTGGAACAAGACCATTTTACTACCTATTTTGGTTTCTTGAGAAACGCAGTGTCTGGACCATCTCCTGTAGAGAAAATAAGCAAGAACAGTCTTCGAGATGATAAATGTGACCACACCAAGTGTAATAAACAATCCCAAAGGCTGACCTTTACTCATATTTTTCATATGATCATCCAAAACCATGTCATAGGGCTTCACCTATTATCCACTGAATGAAACATGAAAACATGCTCCAAAAGGAAAATGCAGGATGGTATATATTCTGAAAGGTCCCAATGTCCTCAAAATTTGATGTGCCCATATACTTTCACAATAAATGGAAGGTAAGTCTTGCCATTAACCAGCTTCAAGATTCGCCACTCTTACTTGACGACGAGGCAATGCAGAGCTCCTGTTTGTGTTGTTCTGAATCTACGCATAATTCTTCATGAAGATTGAAACAATGTTATATATATAGCTGAATCAAAAGCCAAGGGTACAAGTATGTCCTCAAATGTCTTGTGGACGAGTTGAAGAAAGGGTCAGCATACCTCTTTAGTTATCAAGTAAGTACTGAGTCCACTATCTAACTTTGTGGTATCAGAGCCTACATTCTAATCCTTGGATAAATTCTAGACAGAGCCTAAAGCTGGCCAGGTAGCCTTCGAAGCGCAATTATTCTGTAATTGCGATTTTGATAAACGCCACTTTAGTCAATCTCTGATTGAATTTATTTCAAAATGGCAAGTCTGCTTCGTTCGTTTTCTACTGTCAATCGTCGTGTGGTTAATGAAATATCTTCTCGATCTACTGAGACTGAAATAGATGTGAATGCTGATAATCATGAGATAGTAGAGAACCCCGAAAACTGGAATCTGCCCTCTCTGCATGCTACTCATATATATAAGCTTCCTATGACTTTTGTGTTCAAGAAAAAATCCTTTGTGAAGGAAGTAGAAATTACCCTGAAAATATCTGGTCTGTCAGTTCAAATTGTTGCTTTGAATATGTTCTCTGAAGATGATTAAAGAAGTTTAAGCAATATGTCAAGGATGGAAAGTACTTTTTTCTTCACTTTGGGGGGATAAGAATTGGTTTAGCTCCTTTATTTCGTCATGGAATCAATGCACCATGTATTGCAGAACTGTTTGACACTCGCCATCAGACTTATGATAATGCAAGAATCAGAACTATAATGGGAAATCTAGCATTGGGTTGTTAATATGGAACCATTTATCCTGACTATGCTGTTAGTTTGAGTGATGCCCATCTAAAAGATTGTTGGAAAATGTTGATTGGTGTCCAAGGTGTGTCCATGGCTGATGATAGTGAGTATATTTCTGTAATTGCCCAAGCATCCTTCCAATTAACTAATACCGTCCATCCCAAGCTGAAGCAACCTATTTTAAAAGACTGTGTTACTGTAGGAATATCAAATGCACAAGTAGAAGGAGTGCTGTATGATTCTACTGAATTACCTGGTAATTGGTATTTCCAATACAAATCTATTATTGATACAAAAAGGTCTAATCCAAAGCTTAAAAGAGTCGCAATAGATAATGGACATGTCAAGATAATACCTGCTCAGCCCAAAATACAGAAGCCTATTGCTAGGCCACAAAAATATGTCTATCCTATAATACCATCAGAAGAAGCCTCCTCATCAAGAACAATTAACATTCCTACAATTGATGAAGTTGCCTCAGAACCTCAGTTGTCACTAACTGAATTGTATATACCCGAGTCCAAACCATTTTTACCGTCTGTAATAAAATGTTCCGTATGTCAAGTTCTAGATTTCAGTCTATCGAGGAATGGCAGTATGCAAACTGCCGTTTTGTCAAAGGAGGAAAGTGGCCTCCAAAAACAAAGTTTTGTACAACATCCTCTTCTTCTAGACAACCTGCAACCTGAGCTGACTGTGCTCCACTGATAGAACACAATGCTCAGAATCCAACTGAGTTAGATCAGACATATCAAACTGGGAATTACTTAACCACCTAGTGTTCCCATGCAGAAGAAGTCCTAGATGACTTAGGCAATCAGAGTGAATTAATTTTGGCAAATCTAAAGTTGTTGCATGATGAAAAACAAGAAGAAAAACAAATGAAACAAGCCAAGTTGCAAAAGAAGAAAGAAAGAAAAAGAAGAGAATCAAAACCACCAACGTTTTCTAGGTCGATGCATGTACCTAAGGTAGAAGAGACAGAAACAGAGTCAAATGAGGGAGAAGAAGAATCAACTCCTAAAGTTGATTTAAGAATGGAGTCAGCTAGAACATTCAGTTATCCAAAGTCAAAAAATGAGCTAGCTAATTTTGAGAATGCCGCTACAATGTTTCCATCATTTATTAACCCCTCATTGCAAAAAGCAAATGTGTTTAAAGAAGTGCCTAAATTCCCGAGAATAGAGCAATATTTATTTGTAGCCAATTCTTCTGGTTATGTGCTTGATTTAGATAATTCATCCAATCTAGTAGAATCTATCAGAATTTGGATAGGCGCTCTTTACCAAATGCAAGTGGTATCAAAATTGGATAATTATTCTATATTTCTCTTAGCTGAAAAGAGAATGGCTGGTATTGTCCACGACTGGTGGATGGGAGGATCTAAACAAGAAAGAAATAATGTAGCTACAAATGGTTTAGCTACATTAGAAGTCCTTTTGTTTACTCAATTTGTACCTGAACCAAAATATGAAAAGAAACAGATCATTACAGATCTTACAAGAATGCAGTTAACAGATCTTAAATTGCTAGATTCATTTGGTACTGAATATATGTCAAAAATATACAAAGCCAATTTACCAAATGATTCTATTCAGAAAGTTTCTTTTCTATCTAAACTACCTGGAAATTTAGGAGACTTAATAATGAAAGATCTTGAGGTCCAAGGAAAAATAATAGATCAAATCTATTGGATAGATTTTTTGTTCAGATGCTAAGAAAAAGTGAAATATCTGTGTTGGCAAAAGAAGACCCAGGAAGTGTCACCAGGGTTAGATGTATGCAGATATGTTCTACCATGGACCCCTTTCAAGAAAACAAAATCTAGAAAAACCAGGAGATATGGAAAGTTTTGTCCAAAAAGAGTAGCAAATCCAAGAAGGCCATTCAAAAAGTTTAAATATTTGAAGAAGAGAAAAAATCCAAGAAAAGACAATGCTTGCTTTGCCTGCAAACAAGAAGGCCACTATGCAAGAAAATGTTCAAAAAATGCATCTTCAAAGTTGAAAGCATGTGTAGATAGAGAAGAATTTGTAGATAATTAGTCTGTTGTCGATTCCCAAGACAAGGTATCAGATGTATATATTTTGACTGATGCTTCTCTATCAGAAAATGAAGAAACTTTTGAGCTTAATCAGAAAATGAATATTTGTGATGATTGTTATGATTTTGAGTTTGATAAAGAAGAAAATCATTACAGTGATGAAGATAGTTCTGAAGATTATACCGAAGAAACAGATGAAATATCTTCAGAAGAAGATTCAGCCTCAGATTCTCAACAAGCATATCGGAATTCCTTACCCATTTTCAATTCCTTGCCTCCACAACCCATTGTGAATTCGTTCTGCCCTTATCCAAAAAATGTGGCTTCCTCTTCATCATCCATGTCAAAAAGAGCAATAGTTCCTCTAGATGAAAGTGCTTTTCTTAAAAAGATTGTAAAATCTAACAATCTATTGTATATCCCTGTTGAAGTCCAAGTTAGAAACGAATGGATTACAGTAGATGCTTTTATCGATACAGGAGGTTCTGATAATCTGGATTGACCATCCCTCTTTAAAGGTTTGTGGAAACCACTCCAAAATATCCTTGTGTCAGAAACTATTGGTGGGTCAGTAAACCTCACACATTATGTGGATAACATCTCAATGAAAATTGGAGGGAGTATTATAAAGATATCGACAATCTAGCATTATGATAACTCTGCAAGTTTATTTCTTAGTATGCCTTTTATAAACTCTGTTTTGCCTGTCACTATAAGTAGTGATAAGATTATTTGCAATATCAAGAAAAAAGCAGTTGCAGTGCCAAGACTAACAATGGCTGATTCAGAAGCCAGAAGACAAAACAGTCAGAAAAAGGTTGGACAGAAAAATTCTAGAATGACTTCCTGAGATTGGAAAGAAGTCTTGAAAATTTATGAACAAAATAGCCAGCCTAAACAGAAAGCTTTCAGAAATCCTGATTGGTCGAAAGATCAATTAGAACTTTTTGAAGAATTGTTAACATGTTGTTCTGAAAATCCCAAAAAATTCTGGGATGTTGAGAGTCCTATGCAGGAGATCATCACGTTGCAGGACAATGGAGTAACTGGCAAAATGATACCATGCACCCCAAAGGATGAACAAGAAATCAAGAGACAGATTGAAGAATTGTTGCAATTGAAGCTAATTGAACCAAGTGAGTCCCACTATTCTTGTTCTGCTTTCTTAGTTAGAAATCATTCAGAGATAGTAAGAGGAAAAGATCGAATGGTGATAAATTATAAGCCTCTGAATGCTATAACTAAAAGCTTCCAATATCCTTTGCCAAGACAAGAAGTGATCATGCAAAAAATCCAGAATAGTAAAATATTTAGCAAATTTGATATGAAATCTGGATATTATCAGATTCAGATTGCTCCAGATGATCGCCATAAGACTACTTTTACCTGTCCTGCCGGTTTCTATCAATGGTGTGTCGTCCCGTTTGGTTTAAAGAATGCCCCTGCATTTTTTCAAAGACGGATGGATTACATCTTTGGTAAATATGATTTTATTGTTGTATATATCGATGACATTCTAGTACACAATCTTGATTTAGAAACCCATCTGAAACATTTGAAAATATTTCTTGAATAAGCTAAAGCTCATGGTTTAGTACCGTCGGAAAAGAAAATGATGCTCTTTCAAGAAAATATTGATTTTCTGGGTATTCATATCAAGGAAGGAAAAATACAGATGCAACCACATGTTTTATCCAAACTCTCTGAGTTTCTTGATCAATTGACTGATACTAAAATGATTCAACATTTTATTGGTATTCTTAATTATGTACATAAGCATATCCCTAATTTGTCAGAAAAGACTGCACCGATCTGTGCTCATCAGAATCATGGTTGGTCTCCCGAAGCTACTAGAGTTGTTCAGCAGTTAAAAGAAGAGAGCCAACATCTTCCTGCTCTTAAGCCACCAGGTAACGGTTTACTGATTCTACAAACTAATGCTTCTGATAACTTTTGGGCAGTAGTTATGTTAGAAAGAATAAAAGTTGGTAAAGAACAAGAAGAAGTTCTTTGTGGTTATGCATCAGGAGAATTTCAGCCTCATCAAAAGAATTATTTCCCTGCTGAAAAAGAAACTTTGGCAATTTTTAATGGTATTCAGAAATTTGAAATTTATTTGGCTCCAGTCAAGTTCTTGATTAGAACAGACTCTATGAATTTCAAATATTTTTTAACAGCCAAGATTTCTAAACAGCTTGCAAGAGGTCGATTGCTAGCATGGCAAATGTGGTTTTCAATGTATGAATTTGATGTTGAATGGGTGCCAGGCAATTCTAACATGCTTGCAGATTCGCTTACTAGGGAAATGAATAAAGCAC
Organism: Pinus taeda; assembly: GCA_000404065.3. Taxonomy (NCBI): domain Eukaryota; kingdom Viridiplantae; phylum Streptophyta; class Pinopsida; order Pinales; family Pinaceae; genus Pinus; species Pinus taeda. The sequence goes on from APFE031116416.1 coordinate 30,062, forward strand.
ATGGTCTGGTTGACAGACATGGAATTTTCGATCTTTCTCAAGAAGACTCTTTCGCAACATTTGCAAAGAGATTTGAAATACTTCAATTTGTTGCAAGTGATCTTGCAGAAGAAATAAAAAAGGTTGTCGGCATGAGACTCCGAAGGAACCAGTGGATTTAGAACTGTCAAGCTTGGCAGTCCAAGAATGTTGGAATATTTCTAGGGTTGGATGAAGATTTGATAAAAATCTTCCCTTTGCCAAATATGAAGGTAAAAATTTATTTTAAAACCTTAGATGATTACTGGACCAAGGAGTATTCAGAAAAATCAATCGGAATTTTGAGAACTTTGAACTACTACCAAATCATTGGAGTAGTTGATTTTGCTCTCTCTGTTTTTACCTCTGCAAAAATGTTGGATTTAGAAGAGATAAACATGACTGAAGGTATTCAAAGATTTTTAGTCTCATTAAGAATTCCTGACTTATTTGAAGAACTTGAAGCAACTTTTTTACAGAGACCTAATGAAAACTATGCTGCCACTGATTCTTTCCCACAATATGAGTTATTTCAGCCTTTTGCTGACTGGGAAATCAAAAATGGGAGATGTCAGAAAAAGATGTGTGTTAGATCATCTCAATGTGTGGAAAGAACCCTGCAGTATTTAAGAACATTTTCAACACCCTCGGATTATCACAGTTTGGAATTCAGGAATTCAGTTGAACCAAATCCCTTTGCCCAAATGTTTAGTTCAGAAAGAATTGATGAACCGCAGATAGCAAATAATCCAGATGAAATTAGAAGAATCACAGGATGGCTTAAAGAATTTCCTAAGTTAACACTGCAAGAAAAACTGTCTTTAATAAGAACTTTAGACAGATTGCAAGGAAAAAAGGCTACTTTTGATATTTGGATAAATCAGAAAGGTCTTGTGACTATAAGCATCCTACATGGTAACTGGAACAAAGATGTTGCATATTTAATAAATTTGCTATTATCTAATCATGTTTGTTCATCAATGGTGTTCATCAGAGGTTGGCAGAAACAATATGATATCAGTCATTTTTGCAGGCTTTGGATCCAATATTGTATCGAAAGATCGGTAAGTATGTTTCAGATTTTCAAATGGGAGCTACTTGACAATGTTGAATTATCAGTTCAAAATATGCCCGATTTCCGTTCTAGAAGAACAAATCCTTTTTAGGTATTGAAATAGATCCCATGGCATATATTAACCGATGGTCAAAAAAGGACATTGAGTATCTGTTTCCTTAGAAAAATCTTTATGTCACGACAGATACAATAAAATTCGATACAGGACAGTCTTCACGTGCTCCACTAAGAAGGGAATCTACTTTAACCATTGCCAGCAGTAAAGGAAAAGAAAAAATGACTGAAGATGCTCTAGAGAAGGACATTTTATATGTTGACACGTACCAAGATGCGCAAGCAAATAATGTTGATTGGGAACAAAGGTACCTTGATATAATGGAGCAACAGTATTATGACAACAAGTCTTCATCTTATTTCGATCCTGGTTCAGATATCGAAAGCGACAGAGAACCTATGGGACCATGGTAGTGCGCTTGCTTTTATTTAGTCGGTTACTTTTTGAGTCTATTATTGTACTCGAGAACTATTGGGTAGACACCGTCCAGACTAAGTAATGTCAGACAAGGACCCCCAAGATTCTCTATGTCTAGTTTAGTTTGTTATAAATAGCAGTCAGTAGGTAGAGTAACCAGGATAATTGCAAAATGCCAATATTAAGGTAATGTTGTCACAGGTGTGAGATCTTTCTAGGAGAGTCGGATAGTGTAGGCCTACTCTGTCTGAAGGGAACCATTGTTGTACTGGGTTATATGAATGTGAATTCAAGGTGTCTGGTGGGTGTTTATTCTTGAACAGATTCGAGTTGAATATTTAATCTGCTAATATATACATGATTGATATTGGGTTGAAAATACAGAGTTTTGTGCTAGTTGGGTCGATTAATATAATGTCAAATGAAATATGGGCACTTTTAAACTCTACGCATCAAAAAATAAACAGTGATTCTGCATATCACTTTCTGGTATAACTCTTATTCTATTTCAGCCATTATGATTATTTTGTCATCCAAATCATAAAGGAATTTTACATATAACAGACATGCATGCTTTCGAGCAAATGTTCCCAGTCAAAATTCCACTAAAAAGTTTATAATATAAGCTCGTTGGTCCGGCTATATTTATATATACAGTAACTCATCGGTCTGTAAGTGGCCTGTAACAATGGAAGACTACTGACATATACCAGAAGCATTTTTTAGTCCTAAATGAGTCAGAAGTGCATGTGGCTGCAAATCCAATCGGTGAGTGGAAGAAACACAATAACCTTCGTATGAACGTTGCTCAGTTCTGCCTTCGTCTGACCCGTCTTTGTTGGTGGGCTCTGATTGGATTTGGAAGACAATACTGCACCGAATAGTCTGACAAACTTTTATATGGACCATCAATTTGGATGTCTGATTAAATTGGATGAGCAATTATCTATATTTTGTTTTTTTGAATAGTCAAATATGGGCGCATTGTTTCATGGGTTCAAGTCATATATGCATGAACTGAGTTATTGGATTTGATTGAACATTTCAGAAGTTCTAAATTTACCATGAAGGAGGAAACTCTCATATACAGAGATTGATTGATTGTGAAATGGTTTTATAATCATAATCTAAAAGATAGCTTCTGCATATAAAAGGGAAAGTGTGAATTTTCCAGTAATTGCGATTTGGGTAAAAGCGTGGAGTTCCTCCCATTTGGCGGAAAACGAAAGCTGCTCTTCATCAATAGAGAGCGACTTGTCTAGTTTGCAGAACAGTGAAATGGTTTGGTAGCGCTGGAGAATGCATACAGATCACAGGAAGATATGTATTGATTTGATTCCTAATTAGCAATTTTCATGGTTTTATAGATCGAATTTGTGTATTTTCTTAAAGGTTGTTCATATCAGAGATTTTTATTGAAGTTTTGCCAGGAGAAGTTCCCTTGGATTCAAGGTTGGTACAGGAAAATATCTTTTTGAGGCCTAAATTGCTTGTAGTTTTGTTGGAAGTTAAATTCTCAGGTGAATTGAAGAAAATTCATTTTTGAGTGAGTCTGTTTTCCGAATATCACCATTCTTTGTGTGCTGAATCTATTGCACGCTGATTGATTTGAAGTATAAAAGAGCAATTGGTGTCCATCTTTTCCTCATTGTTTTACTATTTTTTGAGGATTAAAAATGGCTCCAATTAGTGCAATATTAGAGTTAGTGGACAATCTAATACTCTCGACTATGAATAATACAGTCAAAATCAGCAAGGATTTTCTCACTGATATTAAAATTTGTTTGCAAAATGCACAAGATAAGATTGAATTTTTGCAACTTGAATCTCAACTACAACAAGAAGAATTACAACAGTCAAGTCATCATTCTGGACCTGTTTCTGTTCAGAAGATTGAAACAGACTCCCATAAACAGCAAGACAATAACGTTACAGTTCATTCAAATAAAGCAGTAGTTGTACATGCAGATGCAGAAACTCAATCTGCACTTCCCAAGCCCATCGTCAGACCTTGGGAGCAGCTTGTCCACAACAAGCACAGAACTGGTCTTGGCTATGACAAGGACTTGTCCTTTCATATTCCAGACTATGCCAGGCCCATTCAGTTTCAGAGTGCTGGATTAATTCATGACAGTTCACTTGCTCCTTATGACAGTTCAGCTTCAACTATTCCAGACTCTGTTCCTCTTCCACAACAACAACAACAATAGATCGTGAAATGCCAACACTGTGACCGAGTTGGCCATTTGAAAGATCACTGTTTTGATCTTCATCCATGTAAGCACTGTCATAAAACCAGTCATTCTTCACACAGATGCTTCAGAAATAAACGTCTTGCAAGAACAAAGATTCATCTAGGATGGATCGCTTCTTGGCAATGGGCATCAACAGCTAAGAAGATATTCCAAGCACATGTCAGAACTTGCTCCAGAGTATTGAAAAGTCTTGCAGCTGAGTTTTCTCCATCATCTCACCTTGTATCTGATAGGGGGGGAAATGATGGTCATCTACGAGCTTCAAAGCCACATCAAGCGAGCCTAAGCCACAACCCGCCACACCAGTTTCAGAGTTGTAGCCAGAGACAAAGATGCCCGTGAACATGCCTTCAGTGGGCAATCTGGGACACTTCCTCTAGCAGAAGACTTCAGCTTCTTGCCAGTTTTGGAAGATTTCCAGGAACAAAATTGAGAAAACTTCCTCTAGCAGAAGACTCCAGCTTCTTGCCAGTTTTGGAAGAGTTCCAGGAATTGCATTAAGCATTCCAGAGTTGTTGGTCATCCTTAAACCATCACAGGTTGAGACTTCCCTTTTCAGGTTGAAGTTTTACCTTTTATGCGCGGTGAGACCTCCTTTTTATGGTTGAAGGTTTCCCTCTTTAAAACAATAAGATCACTTCCTCTAGCAGAAAACTTCAGTTTCTTGCCATTTTTGGAAGAGTTCCGGGAACTGCACTAAGCGTTCCAGTGTGGTGTGTTTAACAATTGCAATGGAGGAAAAAACACTAAAATGTTCAGTCACTTATAACAAATCACTTAAAAGTGAATTCTAAAATGAATTTTGCTTAACTAGACATTGAAGACACAACATTTAAGCACAGAAAAAAACATGATATAATGAAACAAAAACATGAGATAAACATCACAATAAATTACTCACACATGAATCCATGAAGAAGTAGACTTCGACCTTCATCATTCACTAAATTTTTTTAATGAAAATGTACAATGCTCAATGTCTTCTCTATCACACCCTGACCAAACAACCCCTCACTCTCCCTTCATCCCAAATGTATATTCTATCCTAAGGAAGTTGAAATCCATCATTTTTCCAATGATAGGAAGAGGTTATAATACTTTAGGAATACAATATTTACAAAATTTGCCCATATCCTACTATCTAGGGTTTGATTTTTGACTAACTAAAAATATGCTAACTGAAGAGAAAGTCATGGGATTTGGTAGAAAAATCTTCAAACTTCATCATCCAAATTAATTTGGAGTCAATTATGCCAAGTTGGAGATCCACCAAGTCGAATTCCAAAAAATTCTAGAACTCTATCAACAAATCTAGCTTGGCGAAATTGTGAAAAATGAGTCTCAAAGTGACATCTATAATTCCAAAACTATAATACCGGTGTAAACATTGAGCGAGGATTTTGTTATTTAGCTTGTTCTTGAGATAAACCTCTCCGTTTTCTAAAGTTCTTCTTCAGCTCCTCAGAATACGAATCCAAAGATCATGACTAAAACATGAAATGACTAAATCTAAACAATAGGTTGTAAAGATTCATTCGAACCTTCCAATATATAACACTTGTGAAGAACCTAAAGGATGTTTTTGTTACTTGGCTTGTGTTTGAAAAAAACCTATTTGGTTTTTTCAAATTTATTTTCCTATTGTTCATACTTTGATCTTGAATTTAACTTCTAAAACAGTGAAAAATGCAACAACACATTTCTTTAGAAAAAGTGCAGCAACTGAGCGCAAAGAATTCATCATTTGCATACGTTTGATCAACTCCTATACTTATGCATGTGCTAGAAAGGTGAAATAAAACTCCCTAAACATCAAATACCTATTAGAAAACATATATCCAAATTGGAAACCTCCCTTCTTGAAAATCATAACCTACAACAAAAGCGTAGCAATTGAGCGCATCAAATTTCACTTGCATGAGTTTGACCAAATGTTGAAATATCTGACCAAGGAAAATAGTTGATAAATGATGTTGACAATCTCAAATACCTTCTCGGATCTCCATACATAAGAAATAGTGCAAAAACCCTGATCTTTTACCAAATCTTAATGGATTTGACATTTGTAGCACAACAAATCCCTTGCAACCAAAACACAACTACTCTTATTTTATTATCAGAGCATCTGAGGGGGATGAGTAACATGTTGAATTGGTTTTTGAAAGCCAAAACATTCCTTTATTCTCCTCCATGCGGTTCAAGACTCCATTTAACTTCAATGATGACTTTTCAAATCAAATTGTTCAAGCGCAATGCAAAGGACAAGCACAACAACAACTTGTGGTGACAAGGATATGATGTGTTATCTGATTTGACCTTGAAACTAATTGAAATACACCACTAACTTGACTCAATGATGAAAAACCAAAACCCACTATTATCTTTAATCATGACTTAGATGACACATTAACCCTAGACTTGCTAAACCTAGATCTTTTAAGACATTGATAACTTGATTTCTTTCACCACTCAAACTTTAGTATATCCTATCCTAAATTAACACAAAGACTTGATCTCACACTCTTCACAAAAACTAAGGACTTGATCTCTATGAGAACATAGAAACACTTTACAGATTGACCAGAATAATAAAAAGACCAAACTTGATTTTGATTACTATAACATATGACTCTAACGCATACCATGAGGATCATGAATCTTAAACTCACATTGGATGTGTTTTCATGTGGGCAAGACAAGTGTCAAACCTATCAAAGTTATTTGGGATTGTCCATTGGTTTCTCTTGATGTCGTTCAAGAAGGAAATAGTATAATTTATGTCTTCATGCCAACAACTTCTTAATCTACTAATGTAGGGAGGTTGACTGCATATATTGGTTCCTTCCTCCCCTGGTATACCTAGGGTCGGGAAGCTAGTGAGGTACGACATTTACCAATTCGTATTCTGAGTGTGCAATATGTTCTTTAGCAACCTGACTCTCCAAATTCTGAATGTCCTCTTGTGTGATGGGAGGGGTCAACGGATGGAAGGTTGCAACTACCTCCTAGGCGTGCGCCTTGGCATGCAACCTCCAAGGTTGGCCTTGATTCATTTCTCCTTAATGCCCTCAAACACGAAGGCAAGGTATCTTGTCGATTGGGAATAGAAGAGAAAGATAATAGAAAAAGGACACACAATCACGACCACAAAAATGACTAAAATACAAAACCTCTTTTCCAACAAACAGAGAAACAATTACAATTATAGAGGCTCTAACTCTTCTATCACCAACCAAAACCATCACATTCCAACTCCACACATAATTAATTGACCGAAGACAGAAATCCCAAAAATACAAACCGCACCTTAACAGACTCACAAGCCCTCTTGTAAACAGAGGGAGCATCTGGGCCTTAAAAAAATTATGGCACCCAAAGACAAAAATAGAACAAATCCACCAGAGAGACAACTAGATACTTGCATAACACAACCACCAAACCAAATTGCAACTTATAAAAAATGTAACCAAACACAAGAAAACCCAATACATAGATTTGAGGGGGAATTACACAAGAAGTGTTAGGGTCCAAACCTAACCCCTTTATTTATGTAATAAGCCCAAGGGGCCGAGTAAGAGTCATAGTTATTTAAAGAGTCAATAAATCCATTATTAATAATAATTGTAAGTGGTTGACCTGCATTATATAAAATGGACCACAATTAGTTGTAAACGGGTCATAGTTAATAAATAAATTGGTTAACCTATGTTATGCAAGAGACCACAAGTAGTTATGGTTTTGGATGTCATTAAGCTATAAATAGTCTTATTAAGGGAAATATCATCAAGTCTTATTGTAATTGAGCTATGCTGTGTTGGAGGTTTCCCCCTCAAAGAGGCAAGTGAACATTGTAATTTGCTTCTAAATAATAAAATATCTTGCAGTTTGTCTCATTTCATGTGAGAATTCTGTGTTTTGGGCTATATTTCTTCGTATTTCTAGTATTCTAGATTTCGTGCAGGTCAAGAGTATAATAAGTGGTATCAGAGCACTTTACAGGGCTAGTTGTACCTCCAATTTTTGCAAAAAAAAAAAAAAAAAACTAGAGATGTGTTCCGACGTCTTTAAACCACAAGATCTGTCATTGAGCACCTAAACCTGCAAATTTGGGGAGGCATGATCGCAAGAACTACAAGAGGTGGTCACGCTTATTGAACTACCTTGTAACCCCTATGGGTACCCCTTCAAGTAGCAGTGCATTAACCGCGCGCGGACTGCACTTCCACGTACCCTTGGGTATATCAGAACGCCCTAGGATAACTTGAAACATAACCTTAGATAAGTCATCAGTCATCTTACTGCTACATTACACTAATAATAGCTCTCAGGGAGATTACTTACATGTACAATAAAGTATTCGTGTAGTACGACTAAGGGTACGGTCGATCCTCCATAGTTAGCGCCCTAAAAGATTGGGTCGAGTACTATTGTTGGAACCCTGCGTATATTGTGATATGTAGCACCTGACACTCCTTTATGACCATAATTACCTCTCTCATCTTAAGATAGCCCTGTACCTTGTCTTCCAGATCAGATCCAGTTGTTAGGGTGTGATTGTCGTTGTCCAGATCAAATCCAGTAGTTGGGGTTTTCTCGTCGTTGTACATATCATGTTCAATAGTTGGGACTTTCACAACGCATATATGACTCTTTGTGTAGTGAGGGTTTTGGCTGCCATAGTCCAGATCAGATTGTCACAACACATTCTATAGACCAATACCTTGGTGTTTTTGTTACTACAGTCTAGGCTCGATTTTTGCAGGATATTTGGCAGTATCAAGCTTTTCGGAATTCATCCACTATAAAATTGTTCAACTCGGAGTAAAACTCCTTTTGGAGTTGGCAACAAAAACATCAAGGCCATCTTGGGATGCTTGCAAAAGACTTTTTCCATAGGCTTCAGTACAACGAGTTGGTCGTAGTGGTACCATTCACTTGTAAGCCCCCAATTTTCCAGCGGTCCCACTTTTTTTCCCAATGCTGCTTCAAGTGATCCACTCCAATAAACTCTCGATCTTGCCCTCTTTCCAAGCATACTACTCTTAAGTAAGCTCAAAATTTTGACCAGGGCAGCTATATGCTTAGTACTAGATCTCAAGTTATGGTTGTGGAAAGGGCAATCGAGAAGGTCAACAAACTTGAGAAATTATTTGAGGAATTCGAGAAGAAAAATTTCGCCCAGATCTCACAACTAGTAGATGTTATAAATGTGTCTCGTAGGGAGGAGCCTAGTGTTGATGCACACATAGAAGGAGAATCCATCCATCACATTCGCTTCCATGGAAATCACCACTCTTCGAGCCATCAGACACCCAAGCTGGACATGTACAAATTTAATGGCTCTAACCCTGCAATATGGGTGGCACAAATGGAACAATATTTCTTCCTTAATGATATCTTCGACGATGGAACTAAACTACATATGGGAGCCCTTTACTTGGACCAAGAGATATGGCAGTGGCATCAGAAATGTTGTCCAGGAAGAGAAACTTTGAACACGTTCTCAAAATCCACATGTGATCGCTTTGATCAGGAACCCAATTTTATGGTCTGTGTCACTAAGCTCCAGCAAATAGGTACGATAAAGGACTACATTATAGAATTTGAACAATCAGCCATCAAAACTAATGGCCTAGGAGATGAATTTTACTTGGAATGTTTCATTAGTGGCATCAAGGAAGCCATCCAAGCCCATGTTTGGATGCATCACCCAACTACTTGGTTGGACGCATGTTGCAAGGCCTTAGATGTGGAAGTCGCCTTAAATTCCCAGTCCAATCATCCAAATTTAATCACCTAGGAACGTCCCACCCAGGCTCCAGGCCCCACCCAACACTTCAAGTTCAAAAGCTGTCGCTAACAGAAATGGCTGAAAGTAGGAAACAAATGCTACTATTGTTATGACAAGTACTACCCCATACATAAATGCAAGGAGCCAAAATTCTATCAAGTTGATGCTACTGATAATAACTCAGTAGATGAAGCTTCATCCCTTGAGGTGCCTGAGGAAGAAGCGGGTGAAACCCAAACCGAACCATACAATGATCTGACACGTATACAATAACTCATTGGAAAAAATATGGGTCAATCTACTTATGAGAAAGAAGTGATGGATATCTTACATGAAGTATACACCTGGCAACCATTTCAAGAAGGGGATCAAGTATTCTTGCGACTCCAACCATATAATCAACCATCTCTGAAAGAAAACGGTTTCTAGAAACTAGCACCAAAATTCTATGGGTCTTATCAGATACTTCAGCACATAGGAGAAATCGCTTACAAACTGGCCTTGCCACCTACTTCAAAAATCCATCTGGTCTTCCATGTATCGTGCCTCTAGAAAGTGGTGGAGAACAATTGTAGGGTTCAAACAAGTCTACCCAAATTCGATGAGGAAGGCTCACTTTGGCTCCAACCAGAATAAGTCCTTGATACTCACGAAAGACATCTTTGCGGTCGCACGATTAATGAAGTCCTCATTAAGTGGAAAGACACCTCTCCAGAAGATGCGTCTTGGGAACCAACCACTATTCTTCAGCAGTTTCCTCAACTTCGACCTTGAGGAAAATGCTTCTTTTGATGGGTGAGGGCATGCTAGGGTCCAAACCTAACTCCTTTATTTATGTAATAAACCTAAGGGGCTTTGTTAGATTCATAGTTATTCAAAGATTCAATAAAGTCTGCATTAATAATAATTATAATTGGTTGACCCGCATGATATAAAAGGGACCAAAATTAGTTGTAAATGGGCCATAGTTAATAAATAAAGTGGTTAACCCATGTTATGCAATGGACCACTAGTAGTAAAGGTTGGAGCCTTATGAGAGGTTCCCCCCTCAAAGAGGCAAGTGAACATTGTAATTTGCTTCTGAATAATCAAATGTCTTGCAGTTTGTCTCATTTCATGTGATAATTTTGTACTTTGGGCTATATTTCTTCATATTTCTGGTATTTTGGATTTCGCGCAGGTCAAGAGTATAACAAGAAGTGTATTTATATGTAGTCAAATTCATTTATTCCAATTGCAGTAGTCTACACCCTTCGTTGTTAGATCCTATCTCTCACTCAGAAAAATATCCTTGCACCCAGTCCAAATTCTCGATCCCGAGACTGGATGTCACCTTTCCCTATGGAAGTGAGACCTTTGTATAAAAGCAAGGCAAAGAATTTGTTGCAAACTTTAAAAAGAATAGAAAGGTGGGGATTCCAGCTCACTGCATGTGGAAAAACATGTATGTCCCAAACATAAAACTTCCATACAATCCACCAAAACTTGATCAGACTTAATTGCAAGAGATGACGACTTCCCCACTTCAAGGCAAAGGAGGAGCCAAGGTTGAATATATATCTTATCAACTGAAACCACAATATCAAACTCTTTAGAACTAGGGACATCATGAAACCGATAAGTATTAATTCACATGAATGCATGCATGTGGGTTATAGGCAACGCCACCCCCTGTTAATTATCCTAAAGGTTGGTAGGGAAATAATATCAAAGAGGCGACAATTCAAGGGAAGAATTAAAAAGGAAAGATGAAGAAATATTTAGATTATGAAATCATAATAGAAAAATACTAGAAGACCTCAAGAGATTGAATAAAGGAAAGAAGCACTATCAAAGTCAAGAAGAAACAAGGATATTAAAGGAAAAGACCACAAAAAAACTTGAAGATGAAATTTACAGGGAGATTGAAGAAGCCCTAGACACGAAAAACATAAGATCATAAATGTATTCTATAATTGAAGGATGTTGAAATTTGATAGATGGGGTCACATTGCAACATTAAAAAGGAGAAAGAATACAACATTCAAAAAGGCCATAATAAGACACTTGAAGAAGTTGAACTCCATTTAGAGCATGTGCATGTCAAATATGATGGTATCATTTCCAAGGCTAGCATAATTGAATAATAGGAAAAGAGGATAGGTAAGGCCATTGTCGATGAGAAGAAAACAAATGAATGGGTGTGCAAAGTGAAGGAATGACATCAAATATGAATGTTGGAAATATTGAAGGGGGGTGAATCAATATTTCCTTGAATTTTTATACTATACCAGTTAATATTTTATCACAATTTAAACTAGAAACGTGAGAAGTAGAATATGAAAATAATTTTATTAAAAAAGATAGTGAGGCCTCCAATCCTCTTTAACAAAAATTCAGGCTCCAATTTGTACAAAAAACTCTTCAACTTCTTCAAGGATCCAACCTAGTCTCTCACAAGGCTCCAACCTTGAATGAGAAATCCAATTCTCAATTATAAATCTAGGCCATAACCTTGTCTCCACAAGGCTCCAACCTTTACAAAAGCACTGCTTCAAAATATCATCCAAGTGGCTTCAATCTTTTTCCAAAAAGTATGCTCCAAGTCTCTTTAGATTTTTAATAAGGAGTCTTCAAGTCTGCTCAAAAGGTTTCTATAAGGTACCTAAAAAAAAATATAAGAATTCTCCAATAGCAGTCTAATCCTGAAGGCTTCAAGATTGCTCCAAAAGGAAAATCAAAAGTCTGCACCAAAGGGCTTCAAGATTTCTCCAAAAGGAAAATCAAAAGTCTGCACCAAAGGGTTTCAAGATTGCTCCAAAAGGCTAGTTAAAAGTTTGCTCCAAAAGGATCTCTTGGGATCTTCTTCAACAACTTGTAATTTTGATCAAATCAAGGCTCAACAATAGTTATACACCAGGTTAGAATTTTTTTGCAAAGTAGGGAGAAATCAGTGGCTACATTCTGAGCCAATACAGGGCCAAGGTCTCTCTAAACATGGCCCAAATAAGGGTTACCACAGGGACAAAGTTTGCTCCTCCATAGGGCCAAAATTTCTAGGTTACAGAAGCAAGCCTAATGTCTATAATAGGGCTCAGCTACAAGATGAATCTTAGTTTGTCAAGAGGATAAATTTGGTCTTTACCAAGTCTGGAGTAGGTCAAGTTTTAGGCAAAATTTAGTGCTACAAGGAGGTCAACGTAATGCTCCAAAAATAATTCATAAGATACCACAAAGGGAGAATGAATTCAAACATAAAACTACCAATAATCCTTAAACAAAAACAGAGAGAGAATCCACGTCTTGTTCCTGCAACTAGCTCCTAGGTTCATGAGATATGAAACCCTATACTTCTCTACAGATCTTAATATTGTTTTTTTCTCCTTGGTCAAGTTAGATGAGAAAATGAGAACAAATGGTGCCTTATTTATACTAATTTGATCATGCATTTAACTGACATGTCTGTCGGGGAGAGGGTCGACCTGATCATAAGAAGGTTGACTTGTCCTAGGAGGCAAAATCTAGTTTCTCCACTTGAAAATTTCATTTCTCCTCAACGAAGAGGAGTTAGGAGGCATGTAAGTAATCGTTGGAAATAGTTTAAATTCCTCTTTAATCATGTGCAAAGTTATCCTTTAGTTGGACATGATTTTGACATCAATAACAAATTATCCTTCCAACAATGTCCCCCTTTGTTATTGATGGTAACAATCTCCTCATATGTTGCTCCCATGTCATATTATCCCCCTTTGACATCAATAGCAAAGGGATGCTATCATAGGATGCAAGAGAGATGACCCCCATATTTTGACAAAAATATTCAAATGATTCCAGAAATATGGGTTTTGTGAAGATGTCTGCAATTTATTCCTTAGTGTTGACATATTCCATTTTGATGTTCCGCTCTGCAACTTGTTATCAGATAAAGTGGTATTTGATTGGGATATGTTTTGTTTATGAATGCATGACTAGATTCTTTGAGAGGTTGATTTCCCTGTTATTGTCACAATAGATGGTGATAGGTTGATTTGTTTCTATATTGACATCATTCAAGGCTTCCTTCATCCATAGGATTGTGTACGATAATATGCTATTACTATATACTCGACTTCAACTATGGAAAGAGATATAAATGATTGTTTCTTACTTAACCAAGATGCAAGAACATCTCCTAAGAATAATGCATTCCCACTAGTACTCCTTCAATCATCAATCCTTATTGCCCAATCTGCATCAGTATATGTTGTCATGGTAATATTTGTTGTCATAATCCAAAATCAATAGTTCCTTCCAAGTATCTGATTATTATTTTTATAGTTAGCATGTGAGATTCTGTAGGAGCTTATTGGAGTCTTGCTACCATTCCTACTTCTTGCATGATGTTTGCTCAAGAAGCTGTCAGTTATAAGAGAAATCCAATCATTGATCTGTAAATAGTTGCAGCGACCATAAGAGATTTCTCATCCTTACTTAGCTTACAACATGTATTCATGGGTGTGCTCACAATAGAACATTATTTTATCCCAAATCACTTAACATATCCATGAGGTACTTTGTTTGTGTTGTGAACATTCCAACATTGGTTTGAGTTACTTGAAGTCCAAGAAATAAATACAACTCTCTAATCATTGAAATTTCAAATTATTTTGACATTTCTTAAGCAACTTTGTGACTCGTCTCATCATTGTTGATTCCAAAAATCAGATCATCCACGTATACCAGTGTGATTAGCGGATTGTCTTTGTTAATATTCATGTAAAGGTTGCTTCCTACAACTCCTTTGTTGAATCCTTTTGAAGGAAATGATTAAGTCGAGCATACCAAGCCCTTGGAGTTGTTTTAATCCACAGAGGGCCTTATTTAATTTGCATACAAAGCCTTTATTTTCAGATAAGTCAAACCCTTTTGGTTTTTCCATGTATACGTCCTCTTTCAGATCTCCACTTAGAAACACTGACTTCACATCCATTTGATAGAATTTGAAGCCTTTTGAACAATAAAATGCTAAAAAAATCCTTATAGCCTTTAATCTAGCAATGGGAGTGAAAGTTTCTTCAAAGTCAATGCCTTCAATTTAAGTGTATCCCTTGCACACCAATCTTGCCTTATTTCTAATGACTTGTCCATCTTCATTCATTTTTTTCTTATACACCCACATGGTTCCTATGGCATTCTTATCCTTTGAATGCGGTATTATTTCCCATGTTCCATTCTTTTCAATTTGGTTCATATATTCTTCCATTTCTTTTGTCCAGTGAGGATCCTTTCTTGAGTGAAATTTTCTAGTTCTATTGTGGATAACAAGGCAATATCATTCATTTTTGGTGTGCTTTTCATCTTTCTTCGAGTTTGTATACCTCCATCCACATGTCCAATGATTTTGTCTTTTGGATAATCCTTTTTTGCAAACTTTAACTTTGATGGTGTTTGAGATGGTTCCTCATTTTGATTTTCTGACTCCTCCTATTTTGCAATGCCTTCCTTTGGGTGTGTTGGATAGGGTCTTCTTCATTAGTTTGAACTACTTTTTTCAGGAATATCCTCATCTATCTTTACATCTATGCTTTCAACTATCTTCCGCAAATGATTGTTGTAGCATTTGTATGCCTTGCTTCTTAATGAGTATCTAAAAAAAATTCCTTCGTCAACGTGTGAATCAAATTTGTGTAGTGAATCATCATTAATATTCATAAAGCATTTTCTTCCAGATATTATGAAGTGTTTCACAGAGGTAGACCTTCCTTTTCCATATTTCATATGTATTTTTATCATTGTTTACATGGATTTGAGTTATGTTCATGATATAAACTATTGCCCCAATTTTCGCCCTGCAAAATTTTGCCTGTAAATCAGCGTCCAACAACATTTTTCTTGCAGTCTCTTCGATATATATGTTCTTCCTTTATACTACTACATTTCGTTTTGGAGTCATGGAAATAGAATTTTCCCTTTTGATTCCATATTTTTCACAAAATTCATTGAATTCCCCTGAGGTAAATTCCCCGCCTCTATTTGTTCTTAAGCATTTGATATTCAACTCACTTTCATTTTCAACTGTCGCTTTGAAAATTTTAAAACAATCTAGTGCTTCTAACTTATATCTCATGAAAAATACCCACATCATTATAGTATAATCATCTATAAATAAAATAAAGTACCTTTCTCCTTGTAGAGCTAGAGTTCTAGTTGGACCACACATATTTGCATGAACAATTTCTAGAGGCTCTGATGTCGAACATTCCTTTGATCTGAAGTTGTTCCTGATTTTCTTTCCATGTTGACATGGTGCACAAATAGCGTTTTCTAACTTTGAAATTCTAAGAATATCTCTTACTGCTTGAGTTTTTCTAACCTTCACCAAGTTATCAAAGCTTAGATGTCCCAAAATCTTGTGCCACAACAAACTTTCATTTGTTTGACTCATGTAACATCTCTCTTCTTGAATTTCATTGAGAATGTATAAATTATTTGTTGTTCTAACTCCTCTTCCTACCATTTTTAATAAAGATGATCTTCTTATCTCATTCTTTGGAATAGAAGATGAAATCATGTCCCTGATTATATATTTGGCTAACACTAAGAAGATTATGCTGGAGTCCATCAACATAGAGTGAATTTTGTGTTATGCCCTTGCCATTGATGGGACTGATTATGCCTTTACCAACAATTTTTGTAGATCCATTGTCTCCAAAAGTCACATTTCCATCATTTTATTTTCTTATTAAGATGAACTTTTTCTGGTCGCCTGTCTTGTTCCTAGAACATCCACTATCTACAAACCATTTATTTTCCTTTTTCTAACCACATAAATCTAGACTTCAATTCTTAGAGGTAGATTCTCCAATTTTCTTTGTCCAAACTTTATCTCTTTTCTCTAGAGGACAACTTTGTGATATATGGCCTAGATTATTGCATTTGTAACCTTCTATACTATACTTTGAAAGAGGAGCAAAGGATTTATATGATTCTGCCTTACCTCTTTGGATCAACAACCTTATTTTGATGATTAGCCCAATAATCCTTGTAATATTAAACGTGGTGACCAAAAATTAAAAAAAAGAGTAGTGACTAAGGATAATAGTTTGATACCTGTTAGGATAAGCTTTCCTTGATGAGATACTCCCTTTCTTAGATGCCTTGAATTTTTTGACCTCATCTCATAAGTTGTGAGAATTCCATTAATTTCATCACTTGATAGAGTTGAAATAGTTTAGTTCCTCTATGGCACAAACCTTGACCTCAAAACGATCTAAAAGAGAACTCAAGACCTTTTGGACAATCACCTTTTCTTTGACATCTTCACCTAGGCCTTTGAGATAGTTGACTACCTCATCTATGCTGAGGCAAATTAGTTACCTATCATTTAATTGTCAACCCGAGGGTTTCGTAAAACTTGTGAAGCATGCGTGAACTATATATGCTAGAAATTAACTTTCAATTTAGAACAATCTAACTACGAAACCAAATAATGACAAACCAAATTCACCTATTCTAATTCAACAATCAATTCAAAAGAAATTATAGTACAGTGCATGGAATTGAAATCTTAATCTATCACACTTACAGGAATTGAAATCTTGATTTATCACACTTGCAGTTATTGAAATCTTGATCTACCACACTTGCAGGAATTGAAAAGCACACCACTCTTTCAGAAATGAAATTGCATGAAATGAAATCTAATCTAAGGGATCATGTGTGCATTTTCAAATCAGGATCCTATGAAATGAATAATCAAAACCACATGATATAAATCTTAATCTATCACACTTGCAGGAATTGAAATCTTGATTTATCACACTTGCAGTTATTGAAATCTTGATCTACCACACTTGCAGGAATTGAAAAGCACACCACTCTTTCATAAATGAAATTGCATGAAATGAAATCTAATCTAAGGGATCATGTGTGCATTTTCAAATCAGGATCTTATGAAATGAATAATCAAAACCACATGATATAAAATGAAATAAAAAACAATCATTCTTAACCTTTAGATATGAAAGCAAATAAAAACAATCACTCTTAACCTCTCACACAGGAAAATATATGAAAGAAATAAATCTTAATCTATGAAAAACAATAAATCTCACACATTAAAGGTGGCCAATCTAAAAGCATGAGGGATGGAAAGTTGAGAGGCTCCAAATACAAGCATAACCAAATCAAAGTGAACATCACTCATAAGCATGTGCAAATCCAATTCTATATTCAAACATAAGAATTTCCCCAACTTTTCACATGCCTTTGAAAGGAGGAGGCTCTCCTATTTATACAAAAACATAAGAAGCTACCTCATTAATGGAGGTCCATTATTCTCTCCCTATATCCACAGAAAATCTCAAAGAGTTACAACTTAAATAGGTAATGATGAGACACATATCCTCTTTGACCTTTATCTAAATCTTCTTCCATATCTTGAAGAGAATTCGAATTTGAGCATTGGAGGCCACATAAGGGTGCATTGGAAGCTTCCAAATGACCTACGCATGTCATGAAACCCAAGCCACTTTTAAGTATTAGCAAGTATATGCCTTGTTTCTAAGTTTTAACCATTTAATTCACTTATAATACTAGAAATCATTAATTTTTGGAAAACACAAATGGAGCTCATATAATTATGAAAATGGAGGCTAATGAAAGGTTATATGGTCATGGAGTTGCGACATGTGAGTGAAATGGTGGCGGTAAAGGTGAAAGTGGACGATATTTTGAATACATTTTGGAGACTCTACAATCTATATGGAGAAAATAAGTAGCAATATCTTCTTCATCATTCATTTTGAGACTTTCAAACTGCCTCTATAAGTTTGACGCTTTTCCTTTTTGACCATGTCATTGCCTTCATAAATATGGATGAGCTTGTCCGACATCTCTTTAGTTATTTTAATACCCATAAATTTGATGAATTCTGAACCTAACATACCACTTTATATAGAATTCAAGGGTTTTACATTTTCCACATATGCTTTCTTCCCATCTGGATCTGTTGGAAGAGGAAACGGGATCTTGTTTCCATCTGTGACAGAGTGTCAAACTTCGACTCCAAGAGACATTAAGTAGTACTTCATTTTGACCTTCCAGAGGCCAAAATTTGTTTCATCAAATTGGGGAAGCTTATTATCTTTACTAGTCATTGTGATTAAAAAATCCTTCTTCTAATGGTTACGTTGATCTTGAGAAAGTTGGATCTGATACCAATTGTTGGAAACACTGAGAGAGAGGGTGAATCAATATTTCTTTCGATTGTTATATTATTCCAATTAAGATTTTATCACAATTTAAACCAGAAACACAAGATGTAGAATATGAAAATAATTTTATTAACAAAGATAGTGAGGACTCCAATCCTGTTTCACAAAAATTCAGGCTCCAATATGTACAATAATCTCTTCAGCTTCTTCAAGGCTCCAACCTACTCTCTCACAAGGCTCCAACCTTGAATGAGGTCTCCAATCTTCAATTATAAATCCAGGCTCTAACCTCGTCTCTCACAAGACTCCAACCTTCACAAAAACATTGCTTCAAAATATCATCCAAGTGACTTTAGTCTTTTTCCAAAAAGTTTGTTCCAAGTCTCTTTCGGTTTGCAACAAGGAGTGTTCAAGTCTACTAAAAAAGACAACTGCAAGGGACCTCAACAATAGCTACAAGAATGTTCCAATACGAGGCTTCAGTGTTGTTCCAAAAGGATTGTTAAACACATACATGGTAGAAACAGAATATGAATGATAAGCATGAGAGAGTATCTATTATTAACAAATGATATACATTTATGTACATTCATATGACCTTTAGTTTCATATTCCAAGGTCTCTTGGACTTCCTTAAACTATTCAACTTCCACACCAACCCTTAGAGGATTAGGTGTACAAAATTCCCCCCCTTAATCTGAAGGGTTATGTATGAGTCCAAGAAGGGAATTATAATAAAAAACGTGCAAAAATGCATGGCAGCACTAGGCTGAACATGCTCTCTAAAATGTTGGTAAAACGGAGGTGATTTAAGGATGACCACCAACATTGGAATGCTTAGTGCAGTTCCCAGAACTCTTCCAAGTCTGGCATGAAGCTCAAATCTTCTGCTAGAGGAAGTACTCCTGATGTTTTGAAGAGGTAAACCTTCAACCAATAAAGGGAGGTCGCACCCCGCATAAAAGGGAGAACCTCAACCTAAAAAGGGAGGTCTTAACATGTGATGGTTTAAGGATTACCACCAACTCTGGAATGCTTAATGCAATTCATGTAACTCTTCCAAAACTGGCAAGAAGTTGAAGTGTTCTGCTAGAGGAAGTGTCCTCAATTCTTTGAAGAGGCATCATCAACTGAAGGCATGCTTAGGGGCATCTTTGTCTCTGGCTACAACTCTGAATCCGGTATGGCAAGTTGTGACTCAGGCTCGCTTGATGTGACTTTGAAGCTTGTAGATGACCATCATTTCCCCCCATGTCAGATACAAGGTGAGATGATGGAGAAAACTCAACTACAAGACTGTTTAATACTCTAGAACAAGTTTGGACACATGAATGAAATATCTTATTGGTTGTTGAAGCCCATTGCCAAGAAGCGATCTATACAAGAAAAATCTTTGTTCTTGCAGGAAGTTTGTTTCTGAAGCATCTGTTTGAAGAATGACTGGTTTTATGACAGTGCTTACATGGATGAAGATCAAAACAATGATCTTTCGTATGGCCAACTCGGTCACAGTGTTGGCATTTAACAACTTGTTGTGGCTGATGTGGAGGAGAAGAATCTGAAACAGCTGAAGGTGAACTATCATGAAGGAATCCAACACTCTAAAACTGAATGGGATTTGATTAATCTGGAATATGAAAGGAAACCTCCTTGTCATATCCAAGACCTGTTCTGTGCTTGTTATGGACAAGCTCTTCCCAAGGTCTGATGATGGGCTTGGGAAGTGCAAACTAAACTTTTGCATCTGCATGTACAACTATTGCTTCATTGGGTACTAAATCTGAATGAACTTCAACAATATTGACTTGTTGTTGATGGGTGGTTGTCTCAATGTTCTGAACAAAAACAGGTTTAGAATGATGTCTATTTTGATGTAGCTCTTCTTGTTGGAATTGAGATTCGAGCTGCAAAAAAACAATTTCCTCATGTGCATTTTGCAGACAAATTTTAATATCAGAAAGTGTCTCAGACCTAATTTTATCATTCCATCAACAGTGGAATGAATTAGGATTTTTAACAACTCTAATGTATCATTAATTCTAGCCATTGTCTCATCAAAGAAATGAAGGCTCAACAATCCTAGTAGAGACTGTAGCAAGGCTAGACAAACCCTAGCTATTGAAGATTTAAAAAATGAAGAATATCATTTGTGCATCAAACCATCATTGAATATAGAATGCATGCATAAATGTCTCTTAAATCATTCAGTGTTTTCACCCATAGAATTTCCATGCTCACTGCACCAAAGGAGGCGCATGCACAACTGTCTAAGGAGGACTATGAACTAGTGTACGAGGTGTTGCACAAGGAGTGGGCCTTCCTCCTGGTATTTAAATGGCAGTGAACAAATATTGCATATACATATGAGATAACACAATTGGAGGGGTTTTCCAACATCAGTTTGAGAAATAAGTTGTCCAATACAAGACTTTTAGAAACTCTGTAGGCTGCAGCTAATTCCCTGAAATTATGCCCCTGATACCAATCGTCAACAAAGGATGCAATGATTTGTTATAAACACAATAAATGGATTGTAGCTCCTTTCAGTTCACCAGCAATGGAGATCATTTATGGAGACAAAATATTCAAGGGAACTGCAAATAGTTACTATAGGGAAATTTCTCACATGTCAACTTGATTAATTGTTAATATCTCACCAACAAAAAGGCTTTCCTGTCTAAAATACATGCAATTATCGTGCACTTCACTTCTTCAAAACAAATAGATGGGTAGAATGGATGTACAATAAACTGGCAGAAGGCTCACGTGTTTTTGTTTAAAAGATCACACAATGCCACATATGGTCGCAATTGGTCATGCCGCGAAGAACCCACTGCGCTAAAACTTTGTATAGATTGAATACACAATTACATTCATACCTTCAAGGTAATAATCACATGTAGAGACAACCAAATTCACCTTTTAGTAAACTTGGAGGCTCACTCTAAAGAGACACATGAAAACCCCACCCACTTCTTCGTAGAAGAAATGGCTTGTGTCCTTGTTACCAATATAGAAACAATGACTATTAAACAACCCCAGTTGTTAGTTCTTTGGAGCATAAAACTTGTTGAATATTGCATCAGCCAAACAAAAATATCGCGTTGCAAATGGCAAGAGCAAGGTGAACAGTTTTTAAATATGTAAATTCGCTTAAAGGCAATAATTGCAACCCAAACAAGCTAGAGGGCACTAGCAACGGAAGGGAAACTCAACTCGTTTTTCATTGACATAAATCATAGCTCCAAATGAGACTTGGACCTTTGGCTCACAAACAGCTCAAACAAATACACAAAATACTAGCGTTGTAGAAATTACCCATGGAGATCGCAGACATGGACATTCAAAATGTTTTGAATTCCTTTGAATATCATACAAAGACATGCTCACTTTAAATCTCTCCAAAGAAACTGCAAACAACCTTCCAGACTTCGTAGAAATGCCTCAAACCAATTCCAACTATTTACAACAACCACAAAATATAAAGTCGCATCAACCAATGTTAAATCACGGAGGATAACTGGGAAAAGGTCAATCTATAAATCAGAAAGAAGATATGGAGACTCGTCCGACGTTCGAATCAGCAACCAAAGGATCATTTATTAATATTTCAGCAGTGGAAGGATCTTCTTGCAGCGGTCATTCTATCTTAGCGATTTGTACTTTTCAACTTCTTGTGCATCAACCTTCAATGGCTTGAGACCTATTTTATATATATATATATATATATATATATATATATATATCCCTTACACATACTGATCGTGGAAGGCAACTCAAAAGCGACACATTATAGAGCTTGCATTTGGAAAAAGAGAGAAATCGATAAAGCTGGTGTGTCTTTAATGATGGTGATCCTGTGAAGTGTTTGGTATTTTATCATCGTAACTACAATGTCGCTGGATACTGTTTTCCTAGAGGAAACTGGATTCACATCACCCATGGACACACTTCACAGCAGAAAGGACGTGTAAGTGCTTTTGTCATTCAGAGATGCGGTTATATCCGATCCATTTGGATCCCTCCTCGTCTAGAAATCACAAAACTCTCACAACATCTGCACCTGGAATGGAATCCTCTACAGAAAGCGCACAAAGAGAATATGAAACATTTCTGACAGATGAGGCAGAGAATTGACAGAACTAAGTAAATGTTGGACTGCTCAGAGTGGCACATCTGACCAATTTAGAGGTAGATTTGATAGGGCTGGTAAAGAACTCGACAAGACTCATGTTGAGAGTTCAGAGCGATAGGCGTGTGGCAAGGAAAATATTTATTTCAGAGAAGTTGCTTGAATGTTGGTGCACGTCGTGGGAAATCCAACGATCAAGCAATATGTTATAACGAAGGCGTTATATGGTATGGCAGAGTATACGTTATAACAGAGGCGTTATGAGAGCTTCATCTGTAGCAACCACCAAATCACTCTGCAACTCCCCAAATCTATTCAACGATGTTATCAATCAGAGAGGTGCAAAGAATTCATTTTGAGTTTAGCTGAGATGACATTCAAAAGTGCAGCATTAATAGCGTAAAATTGATGGATATAATGTCAAAGTCGCTCAACAATAGAATAGGCAGGGTAGCAAGATGACCAGAAATGTAGCAGAATTGATAGGTAAAGAAAGACCACAAAAACCAGTGGCTCAAATTTAAGCAGGGCAGGAATAGGCTCGCAGCTCTGATACCATGTTAAACACATACATGGTAGAAACAGAAGATGAATGATAATCCTGAGAGAGTATCTATTATTAACAAATGATATACATTTATAGTACATTCATATGACCTTTGGTTTTGTATTCCAAGGTCTCTTGGACTTCCTTAGATTATTCAGCTTCCACACCAACCCTTAGGGGATTAGGTGTCCAACAAGGATGATCAAAATTATGCACCGAAGGGATTCAAGATTGCTCCAAAAGGTTGTTCAAAAGTCTGCTCCAACAAGCTCTCTTAAGATTTGCTTCAAGGCCCTTTAATTCTGATTAGATCAACACTCAACAATAGTTATACACCAAGTCGAAATTATGTGCCATAGTGGGGCAAAATCAGTGGCAAAATTCTGAGCCAATACTGGGTTGATGTCTCTCTCAACAGGGTCGAAATTTGTGTTAGTGACAGGCCAGAATCTGCTCCTCCATATGGCCAAAATTCGTAGATTATAGACACATGTTTGAGCTATGTAATAGGGTTCATCTACCAAATGAATCTCAGTCTGTCAAGAGGTTGAATCTAGTCTTTACCACAAATCTGAAGGAGGTCGAGTTTTAGGCCAAATTTAGTTCTACATGGAGGTTAAAGTAATGCTCCAAAAACAATTTAGAAAAGTCCACAAAGAGAGAACAAATTCCAATAGAAAACTACCAAGAATCCTTAACAAAAAAATATATATATAGAGTCCACATCTTATTCCTACAACCATCTCCTAGGTTCATCAGATATGAACCCTTACCCTTCTCCACATATCGAAACACTATTTTTTCTCCTTAGCCAAGTTGGATGAGAAAATGAGGACAATTGTTGCCTTATTTACACTAATTTGATCATGCATTGAACCAACATGTGTCTGTTGAGAAGAGGGTCGACTTGATCATAAGGAGGTTGACATATCTTGGGAAGAAAAATCTAGTTTCTCCACTTGAAAATTTCATTTCTCCTCAATGGAAAGGAGTTACGAGGCATGTAAGTACTCATTGGAAAGAGCTTAAATTCCTCTTTAATCCTAAGCAAATTTATTCTTTAGATGGACATCCCTTTGAAATCAATAACAAATTATTCCTCCAACAATGAAATAACACTGACATCCTCGTTACCAAGAAATATTTCATAGAAGATAAGAAGATCAATATCAACATTATTGAGGAAGAAGTTGGAATACTTGTCAATATTCATGGAATATGACATCACAAATTGTTATTCAATAAGACATTATCAATGACCAAAAACTACTAAAATTAGAGAAAATTGCAACAACACTACATGAAACCAAAGGAAAGAAAATTATGTAAAAAATAACGATAAAGGATTAGGATAAAAAAATGAGTTTAGGTAGATGGATCATCATCAATGATAAGAAAAATGTAGGAATACAAGAAAATCATATATTTGGTTTCATCACTTATATCACCCTTAATGGCAAAGCTTTGAGGACAAAGTTTTTTGAAGGATAGTACTATGATATGACAAGGGGGGTTGCATATGGGTTAAATGTATATGATATGATCCCAAAGGGGAGCGCTATGGGGTTAAATGTCCATGTAACATGTAAATGTAAATGTAATTGGGTGAGCCTAATAATGAAAGGGCTACATGTGCAAGTTGTGAATATATATATAGTTAATGAAAACAAGTGCTTTGGATGTATGAATGTGTTTTGGTATTTAGAGGTTCTCCTATTATTTGAGTTATTGTGTAAATTCTCTCTTATCTGCCGTGTATCTGCCACGAAATTGTACTCCACACTCACATTGTGGTATGTGTGTATTTTTTGTTTATAATGTATTTGGTGCATAAGAGATAAACTAGAACAAAAGACAAAAAAAATTGACTGCCACTGATAAACTAGAACTACATACAAAAAATATTGCCTGCAATTGAAATTTGAGTAAAACTACAAGGATAAAAGATGAAAATATGATTAAAACCAGTTTTTTTCTTCTCTCTCCACACTACTTACCTTTATGGTTAACATCATTATCTTGAATTCTATTAGTTCTTTAGATTTGATGTTGATAACATTTTTTTTTCTTAAGGCCCATTCTTTCCTCAAAAATTCACTTGTGGGCCACTCATTATTTTGAATTAGTGGAACCTATGGCATTGAACCTTGAGGAATTGTTTGGTCACCTTCACATGAAACCCCCTTTACATTTTCTTTTTGTTTGAAGCTCACCTCTTTATTACTGCAATAGAGTGTTACATGAGATATTACGTTGTACTATTGGCCTCCCTGTTGCGAAACCAGACCAATAGTACAATTAGAGAGTCTTTAGATTGCAAGTATCCTTTTTTAGCAACGTGGATGACAAAAAGAAGACATAATCCTTGAGTACATACATAGACATGAGAGCATAATTGTAGGAGCTCTACTTGACATAGTAATTATGACTAATCTCAGACAAAAAGGAGCTACCCATGATAGTTAAGACAAAAAAAGAAGCTTTGCAAAGACTTGTAAGTGTTGCGCATAGAGCCACTGGTGAGGAAGGCCACCACTGGGTCGGTTGGCCACAATGAGCACCAATGGAACAACATCGGCCTCAAATGGAACCGCACCTCCCCCGCGCTACTAGTTAACCAAGAGGCATATCCATGCTAATAAGGAACCACCAAACATGAAGGGTCGTGATTAGAGCATTCCATCCACTGAGCATGCCATGAAGAACCAATATGGAATCCTGCATAAGCATACCATTCATCAAAGAGTAGATGCAACATTCATTAGAGAAATTTTGAGGTCAAAAATGGGCCTCAAAAGATAAATGTACAACCAAAATCAACTTTATAAGAATCAATAGGATTCAAGATGATGATGACAACCACAGGAGATTATTCACAATTTTTGGAGTAAAAATGCTAAAAAAAAAAAAATTAAAAAAAAAAACAACAAATATTTTCAACTTATCTCCCTATAATTTCACTCAGATTTTGAGCGGGAGCACTCGTTGGATGCGGAATTTAATTCTTCATCCAAAGAGTACCTGTGTTGCATACTTTCGATGGACCAATCACGTTTTTTCATGTATTTCTCATTTTTGTGTAGCAAGGTCCATCGAAAGTATGCAAAATGGGTACTCCTTGGATGAGGAATTATACTCCGCATCCAATGAGTGCTCCCGCTCAAAATTTGAGTAAATCCATAAGTTGAAAATATAAGTTGAAAAAATAGTTTTTTCTTTTTCCCTTTAAAATTTGATGATGTAATCTAATCTTGTTTTATTCTTTCCACTATTACTTTATAATATGCCTCAAGAGGCCCATTTTATACCTTAAAATTTCTCCAATGGAAAGCCACCACCAATCCACCCCATCGACACCTCCCCCAAAGCAGTGAAGCATGAGCCAAGAAGGTCGTGCACGCAACAAGGTGACTCCCTCTGGGGGCCATGAATTTCAAGAAACACCAAAAGGATGTTTGTAATCACCATAATTAATTGTGTTGAGCTCACCATATTGAGATTCCAATTCCAAAAGTGACAGAGCCCCCACCGGGAACTGTATAATTGTCGATAAGCACAAGAGGGAGACATGTAATTATCTCCATGCATGGAGTCGAGCTTACCAGATAGAGATTCAATTTCTGCCATTACCAGAGCCAAGTCGGCAAGATTGAAACCATACAAGACCTGCATTACGAGAACATTGGTGAACCATTAGAGAGTTCGTTGTGAGATGAAGGACATTCAAAGCCACCTTCTCACTGAGAGGAGGCCAAGCATCCACTATGAGAGATGCACTATTACCATGAAGCAAAAAGGCCAAGACAGTACCCACGATCCTATACTCTCAGCAGAGGAAAAGTGTAAAAGACGACAACAATGTTGAAACTCCATCATTGTGAGCACTAGTGCATGCCAACGAAAGGACCAACGAACGAATGAAGGGAAATGATCAGAAATGTGCGCATTGCAAGAGGACGACACATACATTGCAAAGCAGAGAGATGACCCTACTTGATAGCATTCCTAGCTTGTAAATGGAACGAAAGAAGTGTGTGGGTTGGCCATGACGTTGCCCATACACCACCTCCTTGAATACCCATTTGAATAATAATGAACCACCATGATTACTTTGTAAGTTACGATGGAGAGCTTGTACCCGAATCTGAAATGAGAGAGTTTGTCCATTGCAATGTATTGAAGCCATCTGTGCTAGTCAGTTGTGGGATTCGCATGAGCCAAATGATTGTCAAATCCAAGAGCAGTCTCCATGTTTAACCCAGGTGGCATGAATTATCACCCGCAGTGGGGGAATAGTCTTGTTGGACAATAGAGATATAGGACGAATTTACTTGAGCTAGGACTGCTTTAGGCTCGCTGAGGTCAAGAGTATGAAGATCAGAGTCAAGAGAATGATTGACCAAGAGATACGCAATCTTGTTACCAATGCGGTGAATGTGTGATAGCATAGGAGCGGATATGCTCTTCAGAAGGGTTATTACTTTAGCTATGTGCAACTTTATGCGCCAACTTTTTGAGATCTTGGATAGTGATGATCTGCATCGAAGATTTTTTAAGATGGAGATTATGAATAACGAGTCTTCCTTGATGAGAAACTAATGATAGTTATGGCGAAGAGCGATGGTGAGACTACGCTAAAGCTTAGTTTCCCTGCATACACATTCATAATTTGCCCTGAGATATTTTTGAAAGCCCCATCATAGCTAACTGGTCCTAGGTTACCACATGAAGCTCTCCACCAAAGTTCAGTTTGAAAAAGATTGGGGGTGGAGACCAAGATGAAGGGCTAGCAAAATGAAAAGAGAAGGTTGTTTCCAATGATTGTGGAGAGTTCTGAGGCTGGATCCTAAGGAGGCACGAGATTTCTTATTCAATAGGGGGATAATCCCAGTCCTAAGAGGACCAATGTGAGGTGGCTAGGCTTGGTCTCCTGGAGATGAGAGAGAGTAAGGTGTGGAAGAACCTCCAAGGAGGATAAAGAGTGTTTGAAGATTATGGAATTTCGTTTTTTCCAGATGTTCCAAGTGATGAGGCCAAGAATGAGGAGCAAGTCGCAATTCAGGATAAGATTGTGGAAAAGAGCATATGTCCAATTTTCAAGAGTGGTTGAGACGTAGTTTGGCACTAGATTAGATCTTCGGAAGATGTTGGTTGACCATTCCCAAAGCGAAGAAGAGAAAGAACAAGTTAAAAACAAGTTATTTTGGTATTGTGCTTGAGTCAGGCATATATGATAGGTTGAAGGGCCCATGAAGCCTCACTTTTAAAGTTTGTCCCAACATGAATTCTTTTTTTCAAAAGAAGCCAAAGAAATAGAGTAATTTTGGGCCAATGCTTCATTTTCCAAAGGCATTTTCAACATGATTGGGTTCTATTAGATGTGTCTGTGTCAGAATACAAGCCTCTTTCACATTGAATTTCTCAGGTGGTCATAATATGTCTTTGTCATCCTGCACCAGAATTTTTCGGGTGGCCAAGATGGGGGTAATGCACTGATGCTCTTCTACGCCTGATCTTGCATATCCAGGAGAATGAATTTGCAAGGTTTGCCAAGGTGAGTTGGTCAAGTGAGGGGCCTAGTAGTGGGAGACTATTGATAGCCTTGTTGATGGAAGATGTCCCTAAATTGTTGAGTTGACCAAAGATGAAAGCTTGGGTCATTTGTTCCAAGAATCCTCCCATAGTAAGGTTGTTAAGCCATTTCATACTTCCCAGAAGCAGTAATCTTGAATTAGAGATTTGTTTTTCCAGTTTGCATTCCATATGTGAGATCCCTTAATACTTTGTGTCATTCTGACTAGCTAAGAGGAGTGATGACCAGGAGCATATTTTTTGGTCCACATTTGGCACCACAAAACTGAAGGTTTTTTAACCACCTTCACCAAGTTTTGGCACTGAAGTCCTTGCTTAATACCAGAGGGTCCCTTAGACCTATTCCTCCTGCACTTTTGGGAAGGCAGGGCTTATCCCACACTACTAAGCCCATTTTCTCTCCAGCAATGCACCTCCCCATAGAAAGGATAGTGGAAGATTTCGAAGTTCGTTGAGAATGGCCTTAGGAGTTGCAAGGGTTGAGAGCATACATGTGGGCATAGATTGAAGGACATATTTTAGAAGGGTAAATCAGTCTACAAGATTAATGGCTCTAAAAGTCCAACTGGACAGTTTTGCTTCAATTTTCAGTAAAGGCACTTCTCATACAAATTGGTGCAGAGGATTGATGGTCAAGGGGGCACCCAAGTATTTGGATAGAAGGGATATTTTTTGAAATCCAAGAAGGCGAGAGATATGGACTTGAATTGCAAGGGTGTTAAAGGAAAAAATTGAGACTTGCCCTCATTGATGTCTATTCCAGAGGTCGTTGCAAATATATCCAAAAATTGTTTGAATTCCATGGCTTCCTAAGGGAGGGGTGACCCATAAGCAAGGTATCATCCACAAATTGTTGGTGAGTAGAGTGTTGATGATTAGAACCAACTGGAAGGCATCTGAATCGCTTCTGACAGAGAGCATGGCAGATGGAACAAATCAATCCTTCAGCCACCATTAAAAATAAATAGGGAGAAATAGGATCACCTTGTCTGATACCTCGTGAGTGAGTGAGGATGGGAGATGGGGAGCCATTAATCAATATGGAGAAAAATGCTTTGGAGAGGAGAGCCATGACCCAAGCAATCCATTTTTCATTAAACCCATAGGCTAAAATAGTATGATAAATGAATTGCCAACTGACTTTATCAAAGGCTTTAGATGTATCAAGCTTAATAATCATTCTTGGTTGCTTGGAAGTGCGGAGAGAGTGCATGTGCTCTTGAGCAAGAAAGATGTTGTCTAGGATTTGTCTCCCTTCAACATAACCAATTTGCTTAAGGGTGATGAGGGAAGATTGGAGGGGTTTGAGACAATTGGAAATGATTTTGTAGATAACATTGCATAAGGAAATTGGATGAAAATTAGAGGGAGACAAGGGCTTGGAGGATTTAGGCATGAGAGATATGAAGGTAGTGTCAAAGGTTGAGAGCAGTGAAGTTGAAAAACGAAAATCTTATACAACCATTCAGACATCCCTACCAAGAATAAGCCAGCAAGATTGGAAGAACTCGGCTGTGAAGCCATCCGAGCCAGGGGTTTTGTCTCTGGACATATTCATAACCACTTCTTCCACTTCTTGAAAGGA
This sequence comes from Pinus taeda, assembly GCA_000404065.3. Classification (NCBI taxonomy): domain Eukaryota; kingdom Viridiplantae; phylum Streptophyta; class Pinopsida; order Pinales; family Pinaceae; genus Pinus; species Pinus taeda. The sequence goes on from APFE031116416.1 coordinate 60,702, forward strand.
TATTTCCTTGAGTAAAAAGGATTTATGCTCTTCAGTTACCAACTTGGGGCTATGCTGAGCTATTTTTTGAATTTCAACTCATTTGTTTGGAATTTTCTCTATGAAAAGGGAGGAGAAGTAATGAGAAAAGTCCTCATGGCCCTCCTTGTCTTGATTATGCTCATCATGAATGTGATTTCGTTGCTTGGATCAATGAAAGAATTTGGTATTCGTTCTCCTTCTTTCAACCATTTCACTCATCATTTTTGCTTGTGTAGGATTTCTTTTTGCACCAATATTTTCTCTAATTTGTGATTTTGTAATTAGCTCCTCTTTTTCTACCTTCCTAAATGATAATTTGTTGCACCTCTCTCATTTTCCTCTCTAATTGTAGCTTGTCTTGAAAAATGTTGTCAAAGTCCTTAATGTTCCACTCCTTTGTTTTTTGCATGATGTATTTAAGCCTTTGCTGGAATTGATACATGATGTGGCCCGAAATGGAGGTCGAATCCTGCCACCAAGTCTCCATGTTAGAGAGGAATTGTGGGTGATGGAGCCAGAAAGCTTCAAAGCATAAAGGATTATAGCAAAGGGAGCAAGTCCAACTCAAATTGATAACAATCGGCCAATGATTAGATCCATAGTTTGGTAGAATTGAGGCCTCCACCGAGATCTCTGTAAGGACAAGGGATTCTGAGACAAGGAAGCGATCAAGCTGAGATGCTACTTGTTGTTCACCACCCCCTTGATTATTCCAAGTGTGAGTTCCATTCAGAGTTTGAACATCTATCCTGTTGAAATTGTTTATAAAGGAGTTGAAGGGCACTACTTCTTCAAGCCATTGTATTCCACCCCTCTTCTTGCAAAGAACGAATGAGATTGAAAGCCCCCCAAGGTCCAATGACTTGATTCAACTAGGCGAACAACCACTGAAAGATTGGCTATAAAAGTTCTCTTATCATAAGGGATTTCGAGATCATAGACGTTAGAGATGAAACTCTAATTAGAGGATTCTATAAGTTGAAACTAGGCAGTAAGACTTCTAGGAAGGGAGAATGAGTCGCTGAGAGTACCAGTAGACAGATTCCAAAGTATTTCCAAAGATCCCGATACCGGAGAGGAAGATTGGGCTATAAGATCACAATTTCTACATAAGGAATTAACAATTTGTGAAAGACTATCATTAGAGCATTTGACATCTTGAAGCAGAAGAATATCAGGTTTTTTAAAGGAAATTTCGTTCTTAAGGACCCAACGCTTGGATTTTCCATTTGGGCCACTAGCATTCCAAGAGATGATCTTCATCATTAAGATTTTATGAGAGGGGAGAACAAGGCACATGATATCTCCAATAGCCAGAAAGGGTTTGGGCAGATTCTAAATAGTTTGAGAGATATTAAAATAATTAAAAAAAAAATATTAATGTGCATTAATATAAGACTGTGTTAGAATGGTCCAAAAGTCATGGATCAAGCCAGATCTAATCTTAGTCGTTGATTAGGGACTTAATCTCGGTTGTTGATTTGTCAACGAGAAAAGTATAAGAGGAGACTTGAGGGTCACTTGGAGGACACACCAAGAGATCAAGATTTCGACTTTCTGGGGCTAAGTTTGCTGCGAAAGTTGAGAGAGTGATCAGAGTTGCAACTGAGGGGAAGTGAATACAAAAGCAGAGAAGCAAAGATAACATTGGGAGGATCAGCACAGTAGCCAGAGAGAGGGATGCAGAAGCAACCAAGGGTTCACGCAGAGCCACCCAGGGCTCACGCAGAGGCAGCTAGGCGTTGCGCAGTGCCTCAGAGGGCCAGCGTGAGTGACACAAAGGGCTAGAGAACTGACACATGCCAAGCCAGAGTGACGATGGGCTAATGCTGGGCCAGAGAGACACTAATGTAGTCCCTAGACGCTGACGATGGGGTTTCATGGGGCATATTGGAGTTGTGGAGCTGTCGAAGTGTTTATCCGGGGTTTCAGCTAGAATATCTACTTCCGAGTAGAGAGGTGCTACTAACGAGATTTTTCTCTGTTGGGTAAGCTAGATTTGGCACCCAAATTGTATTCTGAAACTGCTTAATAAATCAAACCCTCAGATAGTTGCACCAATTTCCCTACATTGAATTTTTCGGGGACATTAATCCAAAACCAACGGTGTCACTTGTGTGCTTGTTTTTGTTTCCTTCATTTGATGATCTGTAATGTGTTGAGCATGTACTTGTATTTATTTCCAGTATTTACATGGTAAATAACTTGTTAATTAACAAAACAAGTAGGTAGGAATAAATCAAAATGTACATGAAGGGTTTCAAACAAGTTAGATTTAGAAATTTCAACATGGTATGAGAGCATGGTTGCAGATCACAGGATAACTGAGGACATCAACAGAGTAGAGCGCAGCAGCAGAAAACAATTTTCCCAAGTGACAGAGGTTGTTCCTAGCAGCAAGGAAAGGGTGATGCAATGCCTCTGTAATCAAGATTGAGCCAAGAAGAAGCAGCGCAGAGGCTGAGGGAGGCAAAGACAGGCTCACGCAGAAGCCAGGAGGGTTGACGTAGTTGGTTGAGGACGTTGATTTTCCAGTGCCGGGATTGTGCAGAGCCTAGGAGCTCTAACCTTCAGTTTGCTAGAGCTTAGGAGGTTGCGGAGTGGAGCTGGTGAGGTACTGTAGTCAGAACAGTGCCTAACGGGGCCAAGCCAAGGAGGAGGGAGTTGCTACCAAGGATTTCTAGCCGAGAAATCTGGATCAGTGGTGCAGCTGCACTAGTGATCGGAGTGGGGGCATCTTAACATTGGCAGAAGGGTTTCCAGGAGGGAAATCGAGGCTCAGAGGGAGTCACACCGAGAACTTCTAGGAGGGAAGTAAAGGAGCAACAAGATGGCAGTGAACGAGGTAAGAGACCAAGACAGACTAGACGGAACCTCAAACTTCGTAGTCTAGAAGGCTATAATCTTATCTGTTCTAGACAAGAATCGTGTCAAGCACTTTGCCTTAAGGATGATAGCTATCCCAGTTGACCCAGCGGATAACGACAAGTACGAGGAGGCAATGGCGAGGGCCAAAAACATCATTCTTGACGGGGTCAAGGAGCATGTATTACCACATATTGCCGAAAAGGACATGGCAAATGAGATGTGGGAGCCCCTAAAGAAATTGTACCAGCGTACTTCTGTGCAGAGAAGGATGTTACTAGAAAATCAGTGGCAATCATACTAGATGCAGAAGGGAGAACAGATCAACCCCTTCCTAGGTCAATTGAAGGAGATCCGAGATCAGCTAACTTCCATAGGGGCCACGCCGGATCAAGAATTGATGGTGAGAACAACCCTGAACGCAATCTCAGAAGACTGAAGGTGTTTGTCCAGAGCATATTGGGCAAGGTGACCCTTCTAAATTGGGAAGAAACGTGGGCTTCTCTTCGCCAAGAAGAGATCAGAAGGCTGAGCAAGGCGGGAAGCAGCGGCAAGGGGATCATAATCAAAAAGGAGGAGGAGGTGTATGCTGCCCTCGCATCTGAGGTAACGCTGGAGAAATGAAAGAAGGACCTCTCCAAGGTCTAATGCTTCCACTGTGGGGAGCTAGGTCATTATCTGACCTAGTGTCCAAGGAAGAAGAGCAAGGGGAGAGACCTCCAAGAGCAAGGTTGTGCCAACAAGGGCAGAGAAGGAAGTGGAGACAGACAATGGTTGTGCCATGAATGCACACACAACACTTGAACGAAAGTGGGGAGACATCGAGTTGTAGCCAGATGGACTACAAGCGATGAGGGGCAGGATCCTTGAGGTACCCAACCTCTCGAATTATACCTAGCTACGGGAGCCCCAAAGAGAAGTAGCGAGACTGGCGGATGTCGATAGAGACGGATGCGAATGGAATCAGAGAAGGAACTACAGTGTGGGATTCCTAGGACAACGTGAAGCAGCAGTGCGAGAAGCACGAGAGTGTTGCACCAGTGCAAGATGGCACAAAGAGGTGTGCAACGGTGCGAGATGCATGGAGCAGTTGCAACAACTCAGAGGTTAGAGAGGGAGCACTTGTCAGTGATAGAGGGAGCTTTAGCATCGGGAGTGTTTCTAGCCCAACGGAGATGTCAGCGTTGGGGAGATCAGTTACTTACTTCTCAGTAACTGAGTTGCAGTGCAACAGTTAAAGTGACAATGCTATGGGCAGCATGATGAGAGGGGTTATAATGCAGATGCAGTGGTGGCAGGGCCATGGGCAGCAACACGAATGTAGAGGGAGCTGACGTACAGATGCAGCAGTGCAGAGGATGTTGGGCAACAGGCCTAGCATTAGCACAGGGACTGATGCCGGATGATCAGAGTGATGCTCAGTGAGGAGTATTACTAGAGCATAGTCCTCACTAAGAGGGAGTGTTGATTTGGGGTAGCATCAGATGTTCTCTAGCCACAAAAATTGATAGAGAGGCTAAGGCACATGAGATCTCCAAAACTGAGAAAGTGTTTGGGCAGATTCTAAACAGTTTGAGAGATATTAAAATAATTAATATTTTTAATGGAATCCCTAAGTTTAGAATATTAATGTGTATTAATATAAAATTGTGTTAGAATGATCCAAAAGTCATGGATCAAGCTAGATCTAATCTTAGTCGTTGATTAGAGACTTAATCTTCGTTGTTGATTTGTCAACAAGAAAAGTATAAGAGGAGGCTTGAGGGTCACTTGGAGGACACACCAAGAGATCAAGATTTCGACTTTCTGAGGTTGGGTTTGTTGAGAAAGTTGAGAGTGATCAGAGTTGTCGCTGAGGCGCCATGAATACAAAAGTAGAGACGCAGAGATAGCACCAGGAGGATTAGCGCAATAGCCGGAGAGAGGGACACAGAAGCAGCCAAGGGTTCACGCAGAACCAGCCAAGGTTCACGCAGAACCAGCCAAGAGCTGCACAGTGCCTCAGAGGGCCAGCGTGATTGATGCAGAGGCCCAAAGGACTAATGCAGTGCCTCCAGAGGCTGACGCAGGCCAGGCCAAAGGACTAACGCAGTGCCTCCAGAGGCTGACGCAGGCCAAGCCAGAGTGACATTGGGCTAACGCTGGGTCAAAGAGAGGCTAACGCAGTCCCTGGAGTCTGACGTTGGGTTTTGTGGCACAGATTGGAGCTGTGGCGCTGCCAGAGTGTTTTTCCGAGGTTTCAGCCAGAATATCTACTTCCAAGAGAGGTACTACTGCCGAGATTTTTCTATGTTGAGTAAGCCGGATTCGGCACCCAGATTGTATTCTGAAACTGCTTAATAAATCAAACCCTCAAACAGATGCACCAGTTCTCCCGCATTGGGTTTTTCCAGGGACATTAGCCAAAAAACAACGGTGTCACTTGTGTGCTTGTTTCTGTTTCCTTCAGTTGATGATATTTAATGTGTTGAGCATGTACTTGTATTTATTTCTAGTATTTACATGGTAAATAACATGTTAATTAATAGAACAAGTAGGTAGGAATAAATCAAAAAGTACATGAAGGGTTTCTAACGAGTTAGACTTAGAAATTCCAACAACAACTAAGGCGAATAATCGCTGGCAAGGATTTAGTGGGATCCAAGTATACACACAACCAAGGATAAGAGGTATACCTTTCTTTCTTTGTAATGTCTAACAACATAATAAAACGCTTGAGTTTACTGCCTACGTGTACCATAATTCTCGATCCCAATATTTTTGGGGCAGAGAGTAAAGCCTGATCCAGACCGAAAGGAAGGAAAGATCTTCCTTCTCTGGGTTAAATCTAGGAACCAAAGGTTTCATGAAGAGACTCGATGATTTCATGAAGGGCCACCCTAAAAGATGATATCCTGATCTACAACATTGTTAAAGATAACGGTGAAAAAACCTCTAGATCCTAGCTTAAGTTCTACATCTTTTTTGGCCCAGTTTTTACCCATCTAGTTAGTGAGAGTCTGCTCAAAAGCCTAAGGACCGACGAATTTTCAGATTAACACATGTTCTTTCATATTTTCAACAGTGGCACCCAGTTTCTCTGCAAGAATTTCTATGAGAGGCAACACTAGAGCTTATGGAACACAGGGGCTTGCCAATGGGATCACATTGCTCGCTGGCTCTGATTGTGAAGTTATTATCATTGGTTGTTGCATGTTGGAGTTTGGGGGTGCTAATTGTGAACCTGAGGCTGCTTTTCCCTGTTGCTTGTCCCCCGAGTTGTCGAATCTGCACATTGGCTGCTGTGAAGAGTGGTTGGCCACTACATTCTTGGAGGGGCCACCACCACCCCCTCCATGGAGGAGCCATGAACGCTGAAATGTCAAACGCGAGCTTGAATGCTAAAACCCTAGGGATCAACTATTGCAAAGCTCTTTGAAGGACAAACACCCTCTACATTCAAAATTAAGTCCATGTTCCAATATAAAATACCCTCTTTACTACTCTTTGTAAAGATTTAGATTCTAATTTGTTCTACCAAAATTTCCTTACAAAAGGCTAAGAAGAATCTACTACAACATTAAAATGCTAGTGACATCTCTCATTGAATAAGAAATATTCATGGCGATGATATATCATTGTCATTACTCGGAACAATAAGTTATGAAATAGTTATTTCAATCTATCTTTCTTCTCTATAAAGGACCTAGAATACCCTGCTTACGGATCATTAGAAAGTGCATTGGCATAAATACAACAGTGCCTGACTCGTTTCCTCAACCAATAAGGATTCATAGCGGATTTGTAGCCTTGCCTTCCAAACCAAATCATGGGAGTTCGTTTCCCAATTAGTTGATACAATTCGTTGATGAGATTGAGTTGATAGTTGCTTTGCCTTTCCCCTTGCCCAGGAGTTAGTTAGCCTAAGATAGATCATGACATCTTATACGTTTCCTCATACGTTTTCTTTGAGTTCAACTGATAATACCCACCTTAGCCTCCTTCCTATTGACCTATTGAGTTGTTAGTTGATTAGCCTCCTTCCTATTGAGTTGTTAGATCAAATCCAATCCGTTTTTTATCTTCTTTTATGAGGCGAACGATAGGAATTGAACCCGCGCATGGTGGATTCACAATCCATTGCCTTGGTCCACTTGGTTACGTCCACCCTAGAAAAAACCAATTTACCTGATTGTGCGTGGCAATGCATCTCCTATTTATGTATACATCGTCTGCTAGCAGACGGCCAATCAGTTTTTGGGTTCGTACAACAATTTCATTTTTGTCCCTCTCGACCTCGAATGGGACTTGCGAAAATACCTTGCATATTTAAGTAGTCCAAAATTTGAGTCTAAAATAATTCTCCCATTTCAATATCCAGACTTTCTACCATACCCTCTTTTATGTTAGGTTCAACCAAAAATCCAATGAACAATTGACATACACTAAATTTAAAAGATGGGCCAACAAGTATGTTCTCTTCAACAAATTTCCAAGATTTAAAGATTTATTTAGCCAAAACTCAACTAATAACCCTATAAGTACTGAATTTGGGATCCAAAACTCCACCACCAATCTTAGGTCAAAGCATAGGTGCCATCCCTGAAGAAATTTCAACCCCCACTCTAGTTATCAATGTTCCTTATCACTCCATGCATTTAATATTAAATCCAAGCATGATAAAAAAATTCTAAAATCTGGAAATGACAATATTTTCTGAAAACACAAATTTAGAGATTTCACAATTGTTGAAATGCAAAACACATCAAAATTATGACAGCCACACACAGAAAATAACACGGTGATTTTTGGTCAATGTGACCCTGGAAAAACCCCCTACAACTCTTGGGGAAAACAAGTTTGAGAGTTGTTCTTTATTTCCGAAAATGCTTTTACAGAGAAACTGAAATACATAGTAAAAATTTCAACAACCACAAACTACAATTTATCTTGATTTTCGTACTTGAACTCCACCTCGAAAATCATGCCAATCAGCGAATAGGCAACATAAATTTTTCCAACAATAAAACAACATTAAATGTTGTACGGCTTGCCTCAAAAAATGTGCCCAAAACTGCCTCAAAATCCATGACCTTGTTGTTGTCCCTCTTCCTCTATTTTTGTGTTGTCCCTCTTCCTCAATATTTATGCATTTCTCCTGTTGGTATGGTTTTCCCTTGGGAAGCATGCCAATAAATGTTGCTGCCCAGATTCGCTGAAATGTCTTCTTATTGCTCTCATTCACTTCCTCATTGCTCAGAAATTTTCTCCTTGCTCTCTCTTCTCTTTCTCTCAAATGCTCATGAAAGAATGAGTTATATTTTCCTCTTCTCTTCTCTTTTTATTCTCTAAATGACATTTTGGATTACCCTAAGATCTAATGGCTGAGATTCATTTAGATCTAGGGATGAGAATAAATGTGCATTTAATTTTCATTTTTTATTTTTTAACTCACCCACTTAGTCTTTTATTTCCATAATCACTTTTTCACTTTCTAATTCTTCATTGACTTTAATAAAGTCACTTTTAAATTAAAATGTAACTTTACCACTTATAAAGCCACTTTTAAATTAAATTGACTTTACCACTTATAAAGTCACTTTAGGAGAGAAGTAAAAAATAAATTTGGACACTTTTCCTTAGGCCAAAGATCAAAGCCTTAGGAACCCACTTGTTCTCTAGTACCCAAATTTAACACTCCCTCTTACCGAGAAAAGTGTTCCTCACCACTCCCATCTTATCTTTGAAGTAGACATGTTTGCCCCGTGGTAAGGCTTTGGTGAAAATGTTTTGCTACTTGCTCATTTGTTCAAATGTACTCGAGCTTGACAGCTCCCTTTTGGACATAGTCTCTAATGAAGTGATACTTGATCTCAATATGCTTTGACCTATCATGAAAAACTAGATTCTCCATGAGTTTTATGCAATTCTGATTATCAAAGTAAATCACTGAAGGTTTCAATCCCTGACCAAATAGATCAGACAACATTTTGCAAAGCCATATGGCCTCACAACTTGCCAAACTAGCTGCCATATACTCTGCCTCAGCTGAGCTCAATGCAACTGACTGTTGTTTCCGGTGGATCCACAACACAACTGCCAAACCCAACCCAAAACAACACCTGGAAGTACTCTTTCTATCTGAAGCACACCCTGCCCAATCTGAATCTGTGTACCCTTCCAATCTCACTCCATCACCCTGTCTATAATCCATACCAAAATCCACAGTGCCCTGCAAGTAACGAAGAATGTGTTTTGCAGCCACCCAGTGCACTCTCCTGGGCTCACACATGAACTAACTCATTGTGTTAACTGCAAAATATATATCTGGTCAAGTTTTGACCAAATACATCAAACAACCAATCAATTGTCTGTATAGAATAGGATCCACCAACTCGGAATCAAAAGCATGAAGCTTCTTCTAGTTAGTGATCATAAGTGTAGACATGGGTTTGCAGTCTTCCATGTGAAATCTGCTAAGAATATCCACAATGTACTTCCCTTGTCCTAGGGAGAAATGCCCCTCCTCCTGCCACACCTCCAATCCCAGAAAATAATGCATCAAGTCGATATCCTTCATCTCAAACTATGAAGCAAGATCTCTCTTGCATCCCTCAATGAGTCTCTCTGCACCATTGATGATCAAGTCATCAACATACAACACCAAAATGAAAGGATCCTTACCCACCACAATGAAGTATAGGTTCGGATCAGCCTCACTCTTTGTGAAACCCAATTGCTGCAAGTATGTATCAATCCTAGAGTACCAAGCTCTAGGAACTTGCTTTAGGCCATAAAGTGTCTTTTTCAATTTGCATACATGGGACTCCTTCCCATGCACCTCAAAGCCCTGCGGTTGTTCAATATAAACCTCCTCCTAAATGAAGCCATTGAGAAATGTGGTCTTCACATCCATCTAGTGGATCTTCCAACTCATCTTTACTGCAATCGATATAATGAAGCGAATAGATGTATACCGAACTACGGGAGCGAAGGTCTCCCCATAGTCAACTCCCTCTACTTGTGAGAACCCTCTCGCCACAAATCGAGCCTTGAACTTCTCGTGCTACCATCTGCAACATGCTTTACCTTGGAGAGCCATTTGGAAGTAACGACTGATTTACCTTCAGGCCTCAACACTACCTCCCAAACATCGTTTTTCATAATAGAAGAATACTCCTCCATCATGGCCTCTCTCCAGACCTGTTGGTTGCCTCCTCATAACTAAAAGGCTCGGAGTCAATAATGTTTTTTACCAATGCCATGTAACTACAAAACCGCTCAGGTGGTTTACTCTCTCTAACCTGTCTCTTTGGCCCAACAACTAATGTGGCATCGAGCAAGGTATCTTGAAGCCACTTGAGCTTCCTCTTCCCTGAACATACTTCTCCCACTGGAGTGAAATAATCCTCCTCTTCATCAGAAGCATGAACTCCTGAAAGCTTTCCAACTGACCTCATGCCTAAATCTATGCATGTAGATGTTGAAGTACTGTGTGAACTGTCTATTAGTAGACTACCCTATGCACTGCTCTGCGCACTGCCCTGCATGCTACCTGAAGAACCACCCCCTAACTCTGAGAGCAATGGCTCACTGATGGACCTGACATTGTAATCGATGTACCTCGTGATCCCTGACCACAGGATCTCTGTGACTAACTCAGCTGCTCCTGAGGGTCTGGTGACTCTGGATACTCTAACTCTGGTGACCTTCTGAAAGCTCTCTCCTCCTCGAACTTCACATCCCGCCTGACAACCACTTTCCTTTGCGCAAGAATATAAATCCAATAAGATTTTGAGGTCTCGCTATAACCCACAAAAATGTCCTTGTCTGCAGTGGGCTCTAGCTTGGTCTTGTTATCCTTGGGGACATAGGAATATGTAAGGCACCCAAAGATACGAAAGTGCCCAACATCAGGCTTCTTCCTAGAAAAAGCCTCCTCCGGAGTCACATTCCCCAAGGCAAGATGTGGACACCTGTTTTGCAGGTACACAACAGTGTTGCAGGCCTCTGCCCACAAAAATAAAGTTACCCCTACGCATGAAGCATGGCTTTGGCAGCCCCTACAATGGATCTGTTCTTCCTCTCTGCAACCCCATTCTGCTGGGGATAGTAAGAAACTGTGGACTCCCTCCTAATGCTTGCCTCAGCACAAAAATCAATAAACTCACCAAGGGTATCCTCCAGTCCATTGTCCGACCTGAGGACCTTGATCTTCCTACCTCTGCCTGAAGGCCTCACTCTTAGTCTTCAAGAAATAAATCCAGGTCTTTTTGGAGTGGTCATTAATGAATAAAGCATAGTACTCATAGCCACTCAAGGATACATGAGACATCCAACCACTCACATCAGTATGAATCAAGTCAAGGATCCTGATCACTCTGTTGTCACTACTGGGAAAAGGGGATCTAACAAAATTCTCCATAGCACATCCTCTGCATACATCAAGGTGATCAGAACTGAACTCTGGCACATTAGTGGTGATCTCCCGCAATGTACTCAAGGCCCCATGATACATGTGCCCCATCCTGCGATGCCAAATCTTACACAACTCTGAACTGCTAGATCTGTTGTCAGTCCCGTCTTGGATGCTACTACTCAATGCCATCAAGGGCTAGGATGAGAACTTGTACACCTTGGCATGGCACACACCAATCTCTCTAGCTGAAGAAGCTGGAGTTCCCCTAAGATATATAAGCATATGCCCTCTCCTAAACAACACATCATACCCTCTGTCCTCAAGGGATAAGACGGATATCAAGTTCTTCTTCATTCTCGGCACATATAGAACATCTGACACTTTCAAGGGAGGTTTGGGTCCCCTATCAAATGTCAGTGTCCCCACACCGACTGCTCTAACAATGTTGTCATCACCACGTACTACCTCCATATCATTATCACCCTCTAAAAGCTCTGAGAAGTACTCTCTGACTCCTGTCATGTGGCAAGACGCATCATTGTCAACATACCAAATGCTAGAAGATGGTTTGCTAGTAGCAGGGAATGCACACTCCCTCTGAACCTGTATGGCAGGTGATCTTGCACTAGTGGTCTCACAAGCTATGAACCCAAACTCCCGATCAAAGCTCTCTAAGAAGCTCTCTAGCTCTGCAGAAGTTGCCATGGGTTTGTCTTTCCCTTTCTTGCTCTTCTTCTCTGGACACACAACATAGTGTCCCAACTTTTAACAATTGCAACATTTGACTTTGGAATAGTCTTTCTCCTTGTTTTGTTGCTTGCCTTACCTTTGTCTTTGCCTCCACTGTTGGAAGCTTTGCTTCTTTGCTCTGCCCTTCTTGCCTCTTGCTAACAATGCCACATTGTCATCCTCCTCCACCTATTTGGTTGCACCAAGATGGTTCTTTCTGATCTCATTTTGAATGCAATCATCCCACAACCTCTCTCAATCTGGAAGGTTTTTCCATGCAACAATGTCATCCACAAAATTCTCCCAAGCCTTGGGAAGACCATTCAAAGCAATCCTCACCAACTCAGTGGGTGCAATGGTCTCACATACAGCTGCCAACTCATCTCTCACTGAAGTGATCTTTGTGAGGTATATTGTAGCACTGTTAATCTTAGCCATTTTAATGGCTTTCAATTTCTCCTTTAGGACCATTTTTTTTGTTTTCATTTGAGCTCTGGTAAACATTGGTCAAGGTTGTCCACATCTCACGTGCATAAGTCTTTCCTCTCACATGAGGAATGACATGGTCTTTGATTCCTTCCAGAATCAATCTTTTTGCCTCAGCATTTGTTAAACTCTGTCAACTGTACAGGGTTAGCAGATACTACTACTGGATTCTGTGGGGTATTTACCGTAATGCCCCGGACTTCTGCTTCCTCAAAAATGCTCTGGATTCTCTCCTTCCCTGCACTGTAGTTGTTCTGTCCATCCAACTTGTCTTCAACTCTCAAACCCAAAGACATGTTTCATTGTCCTACCAAATTGATATTTTCAAATTTATGGTAAGGGTTTTCATTTTCCATGTAAAAATCAATTAGCTGTAATTTTCACTTTGATGTCCCAAACTGCACTTTTTAGCCAACCAAACTCTAATACCATGAAGAAATTTCAACCCCACTCCAATTATCAATTTTCCTTATCACTCCCTGCATTTAGTTTTAAATCTAAGCGTGTTAAAAAATTCTAAAATCTGAAAATGACAATATTTTCTGAAAACACAAATTTAGAGATTTCACAATTGCTGAAATTGCAAAAATAAAACACAACAAAATTATGACAACCACACTCGGAAAATAACACAGTGATTTTTAGTCAATGTGACCCTGGAAAAACCCCTTACAACTCTTGGGAAAAACCAGTTTGAGAGCTCTTCTTTATTTTTGAAAATGCTTTTACAAAGAAGCTGGAATACATAATAAAAATTCTAGCAACCACAAATTACAACTTATCTCGATTTTCGTGCTTGAACTCCACCTCGAAAATCGTGCCAATCAGCAAATAACCAAAATAGAAATTTTTCCATTAATAAAACAACATTAAATGATGTACGGCTTGCCTCAAAAGAAAATGCCCTCGCTGTTGTCCCTCTTCCTCGATTTATGTGTTGTCCCTCGTCCTTGATATCTGTGCCTTTCTCCTGTTGTACGATTTTGCCTTAAGATGCATGCCAATAAATGTTGCTGCTCAGATTTGCTTAAATGTGTTTTTGCTGCTCTCCTTCACTGCTTTATTGCTCATAAATTTTTTCCTTACTCTCTCTTTTCTTTCCTCTTCTCTTCTCCTTTTATTCTCTAAATGATCTTTTGGGTTACCCTATGATCTAATCGTTGAGATTCATTTAGATCTAGGGATGAAAATAAATGTGCATTTAATTCTCACATTTTATTTTTTAACTCACCCACTTAAATAAAGACCCACTTAGCATTTTATTTCCATAGTCACTTTTTCACTTTCTAATTCTTCATTGACTTTAATAAAGTCAGTTTTAAATTAGAATGTAACTTTACCACTTATAAAGTCACTTTTAAATTAAATTGACTTTACCACTTTTAGTCAATTTAGAAGAAAAGTAAAAAATGAATTTGGATATTTTTCCTTAGACCAAAAATCAAAGCCTTAGTGAACCACATGTCCTCTGGCACCCAAATTTAATAATGCCTTTAGTGACAAGAATGATGATGCCTAAAACCAATTTCTACCCAAGATTTGAAAAGCTTCATCTTGAAATTGGAAGATAAACCCTAACCAACCACTCATTATAATATGGAAGGAAGGGGCGTGTACAATGACAAAGAACCAAACTTTTTTGCATCTAATCACTCAAAGAAATTTATGAGACTTTCTTATCCATAAACTTTCCAATGAGCATCTTCCAAGGAAAATTCAAGATTTGGTCAACCCGTCTATCCTTTATGACCACCATTTTCTCCCTTGAGTTTTTCTTCTGCATCAACTTTCTAGGCTTTTTTGACTTGTGGTCCACAAACACACCAATAATTTTTTCTTTGTTCCTCTTACTCCAAACAAGGTATCAAGGTCCAAACTACTATGGCAAAAACTTTTCCCTCTTGTTGGGTCTAAAACTATCTAAGAAAATTGACATTATTCCATGCCCTCACTCTAATGTCCCCTCTTTTGTAAATACATCGACTCTTGTTAGTTTGTGGTTGAATTTGGAGTTTCTTTACAGTTATGACTCACATTAATTTCACAAATCCAAAGCCCCATGCTACTATCCTCCCTCCACATAATTTAGGCCACATTTTCTGATAAGAGTTACTAACGTCTCTTTGAAATCCTTCCATCTCAACTTCAAAGTGGCGTGCCTATACACCTTACAACAACTTCATATTGTTTTCTCTTGCACCTTAGCCACCCCACTTGGCCCTGTAAGTTTGACATCAAGCTCTTCTACAATGATTTCCACAACATAGCAAGGTCATGAATACTCAAAAATCTTCATCTAAAGAATCTTCATAAGGATCTTCCTCTTTAGAATCTCCATAATAATCCTCCAAAGTGACTATGAATCCTAATTCATTAACTAAAAACCCTTAATCCTCATCCCTCCATCAAAGATTTGTCCAACCTATCAATACCATTCAGTCACATAGAATTGACACCTAAGGTACTACCTATATGAATTTCATTTGAAAAGTTATGCATAATAGACTAAGTTAAATACTAGACTAAATACAATGGGTGAAATGAAATTCACTGATACTTGAAAGTTTTACATATCTAAAAAATATGCTTATTAAAATTAATTAGCAATAAATACTACAATTTTGTTTATTCTATTACAAATATAAAATTAATCTCAATAAATACTACAATTTTGTTTATTCTATTACAAATATAAAATTACTCTGAAAATAATATATTCAAATTTCAATACATTTGTAAAAAATGAAATGAAATTAATCATATACTTTGAGTAATACTATTGGAAAAGTTATCAACATTTTGATAAAATAAAATATATCTAAAATTCATAATAGTTTAGAAAAGTGAATCTAAAACTCAATTTGTATCCAAGGTTATCCAATTGTACAATTATATAAAACATGATGATATATTTCTTTAGTTATGTTGTAGGGGGCAGTTTGGTGAAAGTAAGTGGGAGAGGAGGTGGGGGGCAATCTAATGCTATTCACATTGTTTAAACATGATGATATATTTCTTTAGTTATGTTGTAGGGGGCAGTTTGGTGAAAGTAAGTGGGAGAGGAGGTGGGGGGCAATCTAATGCTATTCACATTGTTTAAACATGATGATATATTTCTTTAGTTATGTTGTAGGGGGCAGTTTGGTGAAAGTAAGTGGGAGAGGAGGTGGGGGGCAATCTAATGCTATTCACATTGTTTATTTAGTTCTTGGTACAAGGATGTATCAAGATGGGAAGGTTGGGAAATTTGAAGAGGACAAAAGTGTGTGAAGCAAAAGGAACCAAAGGATCAAATTGTCTAAAATTTAGGGCTGTTGTATAGGAGGATTAGAGTTTTTTGCCAATAAGATAGAGGATCTAAGATGGGCCAATGTGAAACCTATTAAGTTGACACCCACCTAGAGGACCAAAGGACAAGAGGATTGCTTTGCAAAATAGTTACATCATTTTCTTATTTCTGAAGCTTTGGTTTAGGACTATTACAAGGATAGGTCATGGACAAAATTCGAAGTACAGTGAGATCATATATCAATTCTCCTTCAACTTACTAAAGAGTATCTAAAGCTTCCAAGTCCCTTCAAATTTAACTCATCCTAGTTAGATGATGAGGATTTCATGAAAAAAAATATATATATTTTTTGACCCAAAGGACCCAGCAAGGATTTCATCAATTTAGCTAAAAAGGAGTGGAAGCATTTTGAAGGTGCTTAGAGGGAATCAACTAGTATCCAATTTACACATAACCTCAAATACGTTGAGAATGTGGCATCTACACGGGTCCATTTGAAAAAAACATAGGATTAAGAATTGGTTTCACTTGAACACCAAATTGCTAAGGCATTAGATCATCAAGTAGAAAGGGGCTTACATAAGACCTCTAAAGGTGTTGGTGTAAAAGAAAAAGGAATATTCTTGCTAACGAGGCCACCTCGTGGTTGAAAAGTAGGGTCTTATGGTTCTCTAAAAGTGATAGACAATATAAAACATTTCCACAACTTTGAAAATTATTGGAATAACAATAAACATGTTTGAGAGATACGAAGGAATGATAATTCGAAAGCTCAATGCTTCAAAGACATTGCTAACAAACGGTAGAGCATTTTAATGAGATATACAACAAAGATGGTAGGTTGAATATAGCTAAGATTAAATGACATTTTCTTTCCTTAGTTTTGCTGACGACCTAGGAAATGAAATATTGATGGAGGAAATCTCCAAAGAAGTATTATAGATAGTTCTTCACAACGTCCAAAACGATAAATGCCCCAGATCTAATGGTTGGATTAAGGAGTCCTTTTTAGCTGCTTTTCATTTGATAGAGGAGGATCTAATTAGGTAGTAAAACACACAAGGACGTGGGGGAAGATGATGGGGGTTTTCAACTATACATTTATAACTCTCATTCCTTAAAAAACCATCCTACTTTTGATGACTTTAGACAGATCTATCCATGTGATTGTCCATATATAATAATTGCCAAAATCATTGCCATGATAGTGAACATTGAGATCAAAATCAATCTCAGGAACAATTTGGTTTCCTACATGACAAATAAGTTCATGATACAATTGAGATGGCCTAAGAGTGCATGCACGCTATAAAAGCCAAGAGGCGGTCAACTATGTTCATAAAATTTGATCAGACAAACTGGTGGTATTTAAGCTCAATTATGTTCCACTGGTTTTGGTGTATATGTTGCCAATTGGCTAATAAGTAGCTCAACCACAATTTCTTTCACTGTGTTGATAAATAGTTCACAACCTTTTAGTTCTTAAAGTCTTCTCGAGAAACTAGATAGGGATGCCTCCTATCGCCTTTTCTATATATGTTAGTAGTAGAGGGCTTCAATAGAGCTATTTTGGATATAAGGTCTAGAGCTATTTTGCTCGACTGAAAGAAAATTCTTGCATAAAGATACATCTCTACATCTTTCAGTTTTTGCGCTTTAATATCAAAATATTATGTCCATTCCGTGAAACATAGAAAGGAAATACGAACAGATGATAAATACTCAGGTTCATCTGATTTTCTATATTAAGATTATCAAGTCTGTACAATATTTAGGTTGTCTTTTATTGGATGGAAACTTGACCATGTTCATCATGATTTGCAAACCTTTATCCATGTGATTGTCTATATATAATAATTGCCAAAATCATTGCCATGAGAGTGAACATTGATGTCAAAATCAATCTCAGGAACAATTATGTCCATTCCGTGAAACATAGAAAGGAAATACGAACAGATGATAAATACTCAGGTTCATCTGATTTTCTATATTAAGATTATCAAGTCTGTACAATATTTAGGTTGTCTTTTATTGGATGGAAACTTGACCATGTTCATCATGATTTGCAAACCTTTATCCATGTGATTGTCTATATATAATAATTGCCAAAATCATTGCCATGAGAGTGAACATTGATGTCAAAATCAATCTCAGGAACAATTTGGTTTCCTACATGACAAATAAGTTCATGATACAATTGAGATGGCCTAAGAGTGCATGCACGCTATAAAAGCCAAGAGGCGGTCAACTATGTTCATAAAATTTAATCAGACAAACTGGTGGTATTTAAGCTCAATTATGTTCCACTGGTTTTGGTGTATATGTTGTCAATTGGCTAATAAGTAGCTCAACCACAATTTCTTTCACTGTGTTTATAAATAGTTCACAACCTTTTAGTTCTTAAAGTCTTCTCGAGAAACTAGATAGGGATGCCTCCTATCGCCTTTTCTATATATGTTAGTAGTAGAGGGCTTCAATAGAGCTATTTTGGATATAAGGTCTAGAGCTATTTTGCTCGACTGAAAGAAAATTCTTGCATAAAGATACATCTCTACATCTTTCAGTTTTTGCGCTTTAATATCAAAATATTATGTCCATTCCGTGAAACATAGAAAGGAAATACGAACAGATGATAAATACTCAGGTTCATCTGATTTTCTATATTAAGATTATCAAGTCTGTACAATATTTAGGTTGTCTTTTATTGGATGGAAACTTGACCATGTTCATCATGATTTGCAAACCTTTATCCATGTGATTGTCTATATATAATAATTGCCAAAATCATTGCCATGAGAGTGAACATTGATGTCAAAATCAATCTCAGGAACAATTTGGTTTCCTACATGACAAATAAGTTCATGATACAATTGAGATGGCCTAAGAGTGCATGCACGCTATAAAAGCCAAGAGGCGGTCAACTATGTTCATAAAATTTAATCAGACAAACTGGTGGTATTTAAGCTCAATTATGTTCCACTGGTTTTGGTGTATATGTTGTCAATTGGCTAATAAGTAGCTCAACCACAATTTCTTTCACTGTGTTTATAAATAGTTCACAACCTTTTAGTTCTTAAAGTCTTCTCGAGAAACTAGATAGGGATGCCTCCTATCGCCTTTTCTATATATGTTAGTAGTAGAGGGCTTCAATAGAGCTATTTTGGATATAAGGTCTAGAGCTATTTTGCTCGACTGAAAGAAAATTCTTGCATAAAGATACATCTCTACATCTTTCAGTTTTTGCGCTTTAATATCAAAATATTATGTCCATTCCGTGAAACATAGAAAGGAAATACGAACAGATGATAAATACTCAGGTTCATCTGATTTTCTATATTAAGATTATCAAGTCTCTACAATATTTAGGTTGTCTTTTATTGGATGGAAACTTGACCATGTTCATCATGATTTGCAAACCTTTATTCACAAAAAAACCAACCAAAGCTACCAAATAAGCATCTTTTAAAATATGTATGTTGTATAAACACAGGTGTCTTGAACCTAGTTGTATCGATACGTTGATGTTTGTCTAGCAATTAGATATACTGTCTATTGACATGCCCAAAAACTACAGCCTAAACTTGTTGCATTAAAACATTATGAAGATATGTTCTCTATAACACATCGGTTCCGCACCTCTGATTTAGTGCACTGCTTTCCCTTGAATTTTTCTACAGTTTTTTCCTTGATAAGATAGGCAAGGGACGGATTTTCATGAAAGATTCATTTTAAGTACAAAGTCGGTAGGGAAATTATCTTAATGAGCCTAGCATACGAAATTCAATCTCAAATGTTGTAATTAACTTCCTCCAACAAAGTTCAAGCAATACTTTTATTCATATACCAGATTGCTTGTCTATTCCGTCTTCACCTAAAAATTTAAAATGCTGTTCACATTGTGACAAGTTCTTCATCTTACGTCATCGTTGCTGTGACTGAACAATTTTTATCTCACGTCTGTCATGCAACAAAACAAAAATTGTTGTCTATTACTTCTTGTTTGGTTAGCTCAAGCAGTTCAAAAGGAGTGCTTCAAGGCAGAGTTTACCTTCAGGGCTTCTCCTGCTCAAGTCCGGTTGAAGGTTCACATCCCACTCCATCCAGCTGCTATTATGGCTGGCAGTCGGACCACCCTCCATTTGGATATTCTGGAAAAGGCTGGATCCTGTTAAGGTTTTTTTGAAAAAAAAAGACATGACTTTGGGTCAAGGGTTGCACTGTATGACATGCGCTTCAGCATAGGTGCAGGTCTGAGGGGTATCTACTAGCAATTCAGCCAAATTTGCTTTGGACTTGAACCTGACCTCATCCATTTTTCACGTGCCATTTATGGATGGTGTATATGAGAACAAACACCGAGAAGCATCTTCGTATTCAATCAACCTCAGCAATGAACCAAGGCCTATTGGCAAAATATTCTGTTTTTCAAATAATTGAAATCCCCAATTTCTCAGATCTCCAGACGTGCCTCCTAATACTATCGCTAATTGGATGACACATTACAACCAATGTCTGGATACAACATGTGGTCCATTGCAATGCTTGCCATTAAATGATTGCTTTGGGAATTGAGTTCCTAATTATGCAAATGACTTCAGAAATGCAGACGTGTTGTGATCTTAAAGGGTGATTGAGAGCTCAACGCGTGTATGGTTTTACGCACTCTAAAATAAAAATTAAAAAAATAGGACATGCAGATCAAAATTATTTTGATATGCAAAATAAGACCTTTCATGTTTCAAGCTCAGCTGCATTCAATTCAAAATGTGAAAATCATATCTCAGTTAAAATAAAACACTAATCCTTCTGGTGCTTTATATCCAAAGAAAGTAGTACTAATACGAAAAGCCTACTTATGGAGCAATTATCAATTCCAATCAAGCTTATATAGCAGCTGTTTAATCCACCAGTAGCTCACTGGATGAAACTGTCAGCGAGCTTATACAGATATAAGGTCAATTCCAAGGATAGAAATCGAGAATTAAGCAGACTATTAAAATGCTGCTCTATAACACTCTCAAGATAAAGTTAGAGTTTTAGTATGTATCACTACATTATACAATAAGTTAATAACCATACTGATGATTTATTGTCATGATGTTTCATCAACCTTGAAACTTTCATGTCAAAACTTCTAAGTTCCAGTTATTAGAACACGTCATTGCTACACTCCTTTAGCCTCCTTTTTTGAATAACCCCCATCTTGCATTAACATTTATACATCGTGCTAATTAAGGTTCTAGTACATTCATTTCTATGGGCCACAATGATTGTTTAGGACAGGCAGCCATAAAATAGGGAAAAATGAAATGAATAATATAAATTCCTCCTCCATAAAATGCATACAAAAAAGCAATCATTCTTTGGGCCAAGAAAAATGTAAAAATACTTTACGACAATGAGATTCCATGGAAAGGGTAAAAGTAGGATCTTAATGTACTTAATGATGATATATCACACTCTCAAGATAGAGTTATTAAATTTCAGTATGCGTCACTACATTATACCATAACTATGCTATTGATGTGCTAGAATCATGATGCCTCATCAAGCTTTAAACTTCCATGTCAAAACTTTGAAGTTCCAGTTTTTAGAACACTTCATCGCTACACTCCTTTAGCCTCATTTCTAGAATAGCTCCCATCTTGCATTAACATTTATACAGCATGTTGATTGAGGTTAGAGTACATTCATTTCTCTCGGCCACAATGACTGTTTGGTATGACAGAGCACAGGAAAAAAATGAAATGAATATAATAAATTCGTCCTTCATAAATTGTATACAGAGAAGCAATCATTCTTTGGGCCAGGAAAAATGTAATATTACTTTACAACAATGAAGTTACATGGGAGGGTAAAAGTAAGAACTCAATGAAAAGCAAAGAAACAGCAATCCTCCCACAGTAGCAACGGTCTTTTGTGAGATTTTTGATGCCAGCATACTTCCCCCAATGACTGCCACTGAAGTGCATATCGTGTGACCTAGTGTTGCACCCACAGCAACCCCGAGTGCATTCTTATGGGTTGCCAGCTGAAGAACAAAGAATCCTCACAATAAGTCAAATGTGCCACGTGTAACTTGAATGAATGGACTGATGTCCATAAAAATTAGTTTATGTTTACTCGAATACATTTTGCATGATTTCCACCAGAACTTCTTTCAACATGAATCCTTTTTTGTGTATTAAATATATCAAGATAAATAAAAAGCACAAAATTCTTCGGAGGCCAAAGAATAAAGAGAAAAGTAATAATGAACGTACAAAATTATAAACATAACACTAGACATGGTCCCCACAAAGTTATAAAAGAACATGTGATGCTACAAAAATTGAACTGAATAATGATCTTGGTACTTGGAGCCTCAAATGAAAGTTGAAACTCTCACTATCATTATTAAACAAAACACTTGGGAATTTCAGAGACGAAACTACAGATAAACAGGCACATCTTTGCTCTCATTATAATGTCCAAAATGGTAAAATCATTCATGATGGCATATTAATGTTCATGATGAGTGACTAAAAATTGTAACCATAAACAATGATTGGTTGGAAGTTGAGAAAACTAATCATGTAGCAAGCTATCACAAAGGAGAAATGCAAAGAGAAACTGCAAGTGATTTTCTCGGAGATGTGGCTTTACAAGCACAGTTGGGATATAATCAAAAACCTCCTAAAAATCCTTGGTAGCCCAACAGCAGTTTAAATTATGCAGAGAAAACTGGAGTATCATGAAAAACAATTCATAGTACGAGCCATTGAGATCGAGAAAATGTCTTCAGGTGAAATTTTATCGAGAAAGAGGGTCAACCAAAAACTTCAAAAGTTTAAAGGAGCTTAAACCAGAATCATTTTTTCTAAAATATGGAACACTATAGAGAAAGTAATGTCTAAGCTTATAATATTTATATATGCATCACATTGAAAGCTTGAAACCCTCGCAACAAGTGAGCAAAGCCAGCAAGCACACAATAAAACTTGGAACATTTCCATTAGACCCCCAATAAAAATGGGACTTTTATTTTCATTAGGAAATATAACCTGAAATAAAATAGATTAAAATATCTTTAAAAACTACTTTAAGATAACTGAATTTATAGAGAAGCATGGTGCATAAAATTGACTGCTAACTACAATGTATAAATGAACCAATGCCAGAGCTTGCCCTTATAACATAACAGGATTGTCAAATTAGAAAACAAAGGAAATTGAAATATAAGTGGAGCTACTCAAAAGACGAGTGGTAGGAAGTTGGAACTCGTATTCTTATTCTTATTCTAGAACTTGGAATCTGATGTAATAAATAGGCATGCCAACTATAGAAAAATCCACTGGAAATCTTTCTAACAGGTGAAAAAGTTCAAATAAATGGCAGATACCAAAAGAATTGAACAAATGATTTATACATACAAAAAATTGACAAAAATTGAACTAAGAATACCTTCAAGTCAGCAGAGGATCTAACAGTCTGGATGTCTTCAACTAGAGGACATTTACCTATAGGGCTTATAAGGGCATTTCACTATAGAGTTTAGATTTGTCTAAGTAATTTTCTATTTTTAATGATGAAATTGTGATTTTGTGTTCATATCATAAGATTATGGAGAAACAGGCACTAAAATGAGAATGGCTTCCAAATATTACATGTCTTGCCATTTATTTTGTAAGTGTGAAGGGCTGCAGGTTAATAACTTTGGAAGGTAAAATAGTTGTCAATATGTAAAAATAAATCTTCGTATGCTTGATACTGGCCTTGCAGAACTTTGAGAGAATAAACAAACAATCAAGAGAGAGAGCTGGCTCACCGCAATTGTTGCTATTTGGCTACGATCTCCCCACTCAGCCAAAAATGTCAGAATAAATGACTACACCACAATAAATCATAAATTATCACAAGTTGCAAATAAATAAAATCCCACCAAATCACAGAAAAAATCTTTGATGATATCATGGCAAAAAGCATTTTACATAGCATATACTTCAACGAGTTCAATATTTAAAAAGGTTTCATTACTAAATTTCTTTAAGGCCTGTGTTGCTCAGCTGATAACAATGACATTCATGCATTCATCTGGGAAAGCATTTAAAAAACTGAACATTATAACATCATCTTAAAATGGAAATTGATATGCATACCTCCAAAAAAATTGGTGTGCAAAACCTTGTGAAAAAACGGCGAAATGTTGTTTTTCCTGCTCCATTTTCCAGTTTTTCTTCCACCTTACATTTTTTTGGAAATAGAATGATTACAGCAATACATGCATGGTAACTGCAACTATGTGGTTTTATGTGAATAATAAATGTAACATTGAGCAAATAAAGGTAGGTTCCTAAAAGAGTAAGCCAGGATTTAGTAGAGAGGGAAAAGCAAATAATTAGTTAATTTTCAATGTGAAATTGATAATGCAATAACATTGGCCAGAAGTAGGACAGGAAAATGCAATAGTAACATTGAAACTAAAGATCATAAACACATACATAGCATTAAAGAAATAACCATAGAATTATTTAGGTCACAAGTGTTCAAACTCCCATAATCAGTTTAGGTGGAATATTAACACACCTCCTCCATCTCCTTTTTATGTGAAGTCTTTGCATCAGACCTCCAAGCTATGTAAAGTAAACGCAGGCCAAAAAAAGCATATAAAACTGCAAGAGCAACCACTTATTAGCATCCAAAATCTAACATCACAAGTTAGTTTAGATACCATGACTATCCAAATATAAAGGAAAACTAAAACTCATAAACACCTGCTGTATAAAGTCTTCTAATTTTGAAATACAATAAAAGTCCAACTATCCTGCTTATTTTTAAAACAATTTTGACTGTGTAATAAGGAAGAGCTATCAAGAAATGTCATTCTACTCTTTCAATCCACAATTAAAAGACAGAGCTCTCCCCTGTATACAAGATGTGTACCCTTGTTCATTTCAGAAATGGGATGGAAAACACCATTTCATGTCATGGTCAATCACCATCTTCTGACTAAAATGGGCCATTTGGCATTTATGATGTCATTGGATATTTTGTGGAGATCAGACATCAGATGTGAATAGCTATGAATTCCACAAAGTATAGGTGCATCGACAAGCTTTATGATGCTCATGAGAAACAAAGAACAAGAAATGGAACCAAGGATTCGCAGATGAACGATTAATGACACAGATATTGAAGAATCACTTCTAAAATATCAGCCACTGATTTTTAGTGTAAAATATAGTGAGGAATCACTGGGAAGTCTTAAAAATTAAGCGTATTATAGCAGTGGAGAAATGGGATAATCATTAAATGAAGATTAATGTGAAGATTGCTTGTAAGGCGATAGGAGATGGATGATGGATGACATCTGAAAAAATGTTAGTTAGAATCAACACATCAATTACTAAATGAGAGTCAACACAGAAACTCTCTTGCTTAACCAGTCCTCGTGTGGTAAAAATTGAATTTCGCAAAAAATTTGGAAGGGAACTTCTATAAATACTGCCTAGAGACACAACGCATAGAACTTCTATAGATACCTGTAGCTGCGCTATTTGTGTGTTTTCTTGATATCAAATTCGGAACTATCCTTCCCAATGCAGTAGATAGCACCTTGATTGTCAAAATCAATAAATTAAGTTAAATGAACATCTTGTCAAGCTTTATCCTAAATGAAATAGGCCACTAAATAATGATATTGGAGTTATTTCAAAACACCTGACTTCGATACTAAAAATCAAATCCACTAAGAAGACATTACAGCAACAAATGGAATTGAAAAACACCTTCTACACTAATTACTTGGACACACCTTATATACTTACTGTCATCACAAAAAGGGCACTAAGAGCACCAGACAAAACAATTGACTTTGGATGGCGCATTGCCATAAGTGCTGCAATGATGAATGTCTCATCTCCAATCTGGAAATGAAATAAATTGGCAGATCACATGAGATGCACATAAGATATTAATGGAATGAAATTAAAAAAAAAAAGGGCATAGGTAAGATACAGAATTTACCTCACTGACAAGAATCATCGACAAGCTTGCAAAAAATGCATCAAAAATACCCAGTCCATTTGATACTGAAACGGCCTTCACATCACTCTGCTCCATAACAGAGTCATTTTGCAATGTATCTATAGCCAACTGTTTCAACAGAACCATCAATTTCACATATGAGGAATAGACTACAATCATTTCAGTTTTTCATGTCATGACATACCTATTTGACATAGTAAGGACATCTACATATCTAAGCATAATCTGAAATGCAATAAAAACACATATAACATGGAACAAATAAGAAAGAAAGTTCCCTCATAACCATTCCATCTTCCATTGTGCATAAAAGCACCACTTTCTACTGGCCGGGTAACTATATATTTTTATTAACATTTAACAAAATAAGAGATTATATTATAAATTATAATAACAGTAATCTCACATCAAATGTTTTTGGCAAGGTAACGGAAACATTGGCTGGATAATGAAATGCCAAACCTACCCCTACACTGCTTTTAACTTTTAGTGTTCATTACCTTACATATCCATCTATGATAACCAGAGCTTAATTGAAAGCATTTACTATTAAACGAAACCAAACTTACAATATGGCTATCTAGTGTCCAGCCACTGCTTTCAAAGCTTGAACATATAGAGTCAATAAAGACAACAATAGGCAATCAATTAAAATATAGCAACAGATTTATCATGACCAGAATAATTTTGAGGCTGAATAGCAACATTGCTGACATTTCTATTCCAACTGGCAGAGTAACCCCCACCCTTCCCTACTCCCACCCACTCCCCCCCTGGCTGGAGCTAGGAATCCTCTAAACCAAAAGGATGGAATTCCTCCAAAAGTACAACTGCTCATCTTAGGTTACTCCATATGCTTTCATGATTCCAATAAACCACACTTCAATTGTTTCAATCCCACTTCCATTGTCAAACAAAGCCCCTCTTTAACCTAATTATTCTTTAAGGTTTAATTGCAATTTACCTTTTTGACAGGCTAAGAACTCTTTTAGAGAAAAAAAACAATAATAATAAATCTATAAGAAGGATATAAAGAATAAAGTGATGTAATCAAGGTGTCAAAAAGGCATAAAGTAATGAGAATATATTGTTATAAAAGAATTTTTTTAGAGTGCTTTCGCTAAACTCATGACAAGCATCACAGATAGCCCAACAATATCTGGTGCAACCAGCAGCTTTCAGATGACAAAAAGCAATCAAGGGGCAAACAACAAACACAAGTTCTTTCATTCAGCTAACTTGCTGCAACCAGTGGGGTACTCTTCTTTCCAAATCACCCAAAGACTTGCACCACGTCCCAACAACTTATTCATCCCTCCCATGGGAATTGAACCTTGGTGGGTGGTTTGACATGCCTCATCTTCACCACTGAACATCAACCTTCAGAACCATCCAACTATGTTTATATGCAAAAGGAGAAGGGAAAGAGTGGGCAAGGAAGGGCAGTCTTGAGAGGAACATCTGTAGAAATGCCAAGTCAGAAGTGAAATAAAGCAGGGGGGCATATGATAAAGTGCTGGGGCACCAAAAAATTCCCAAGCATGGTAAAGAACCATGAATGTGGAATTGCTATTATATGTACAGAAGAGCGATGTGAATGGTAAATACCCATATAAAAGAATAGGAAAATACAAAAGAGAACACAAGAGAGCAAGTATGCAAGTACAAGAAGAGGATATTGTTGTAATGTACACATACGGGATGTTCTTCATTGCACTATGATAATATCAAGTGTGACCAATGCCCCTATGAATTATGTACGATAACATAACTCATTCATGAGATGGATCCTGAAGCCATTTTTCTAAATAATTCTACTCAAAGAAGCCTACATTCATCAGATAACACAATGAAAATCAAATGGAAGGTGTAAATAAGAATTAAAAATACTTATACTATTACTAACTAGTCCACTAGGAACTGAGGGACTAAGCCTCATCAATTCCTCTATGCTTAAAGGAAATTATCCCCAATTGCTTAGAAGAAATTCCAGTGGAGTGCAAAATAATCCTTGAGCTTTGTGTAGTTGGGGTCTTGGTACATACCCATGTTCCTGTTAAAAATGGAATGCTTGATTTGAAACAGTGGCACAAAAATTTTGGATGGCCCCCTTGCTTATGAACAAAACCAATAGAACAGTATTGAAAGTTGGGAAGAAAAAGTACTAATGCAAAAGACATTGTATCTGTTGTAGTACCATGAACAATAAGCTACATAAGTAGTGCTGTACTCAAATGGATTGAACTCAATCTTCTTCATGCTAGGAATTGAGTGAATCCTTGTCCAAAGCAAGATGAGGATATAGAGAGTTATGCGGTGTAGTATTGTAGCAAGTCCTCCCTGCTTAAGTTGGAAGGTCCAGTGAGTTGTCTAGAAAATGACTAAAGGAGTAGAAGACTACGCAACTCAGAATGGACAAAAAGAGATGTCCGTTTAAGAGTGAAAAGACTCAAGAGGATGATGTGGGCATGAAGTCTAAATAATTCTCTATTAAACATTCTCCAACACCATAGGCTTACCAAATAGTGGCATTGGAATAGTTTAATGCATCTCAGTTGTTCGGGTAACTAGAAAAACAAGTAGCAAAGTATGTTCTGGGACAATAGTAGGCATAGGAATGGAACACAACAATAGACGCGTCAATAATAAGAGAGTTAAACAAGAAAAAAGATGTTGTAGCATGATGGTGAGGATGGATGGCTGCAAGAGGTGGTGTTAATTTTAGGTATGTTCTATGCTTAGAGCAATTTACTTCAATTTTCCATATTAGCCCAATGACAACATTTAGATTAGCAATCACATTAGCATGATAGTAAAGTGCAAATAGAACATAAACATAAACAGTAGAAGACAAGCCAAGACAAGAGGAGACAAGATGTGCCACCAGCCAGGGACAAACCCCAATGTAGGGAAACCCTTGATCAATTCTTCTTATATTTTTCAATAGTTCAGCAGAGAGAAAGAGAGAGAGTACAATGATTTGAAGTCAATACATGACTTGCCAAAATAGGAGATCAAAGATCTTCTCCATGAGATTGGAATTCTAACACCAAGGACTGAAGATATGTAGCAGATGATAGGCCCAGAACAGTTCAACCAATTACCCAAAAATACTGAGGCTTTCCTTCAATAAGATTCTCTTTCCTTCACTGCTTCACTGATCATGGCAAGGCTGCTAATCTGGCACCTTTCATATGCTGCAAGGACTGGTGCATATCTTGGCAAACCTGATCACAAACGCAGTGTGCTACAGCACCCTAAACACACCCCACAGTCCACCTATTTCCTGCGGATAGTCTTCATAGAGTCCTCCAATGATACGATGCCTCATAGGGCTGCTTACCTTCTGAACACAGCTACTAAAAGGCCTCCAACTGCTGGCTATGGCCTGTGGCCTAGCCAAGCAGTGGACTACAACTTAGGTCCCTTCAAACAGTGACCCAATCAGCCTTAAAACAAAAGTTTCTTGCTCCTTTCAGCAGCTTCTTCTGCCCTTCAAATCGAGCTCAAGACCAACCTTATCATGCCCAAACAGTCTTGCATTATACCACGCTGTCAACTACAGCAATGTGACCCTTCACGCTGATGAGATACTTTTGATGTGGCTAGGTCCACTCTTCTAGCTGCATCTAAGGGTCCCTTTCATGCTGTGATAAGGGCTCCTCTAACTGCGGCTTAAGGCCTTCATTTGCTTCTGATTAGGGCCTCCTGCTGCTGCGTAATAAGGTCTGTGAATAGGGTTCTTTTAGGGCTTCCTCTAACAGCAGATTAAGGTCTCTTATAGACCTACAGCTAAGGCTCTTTTAGGGCTTCCTCTAACAGCAGATTAAGGTCTCTTATAGACCTACGGCTAGGGCTCTTTCAGGGCTTCCTTTGACAGCATTGAAGCTCCCTTAGACAGCGTATAGAAAGTCTCTCCTTGCTGCGTAGAAGAGCCTCCTCTTGACTGCATATAAAAGCCTCCTTGACTGCGGCTAGGTGACTTCTTTCTTTGCAGCTATATGTCTCCTCTAGGACAGCATACGTCGTATAGGTCTTCTCTACTAGACTTCTCTTTCCACCAAAACCCAAACGAGTTGAGAGAGAGATCACAAGAGATGAGTGTGTGTGAAATGACTTGAAGACCTCTTCTATTTATAACGAAACGTTGAGGATAAGTTTGGGTAATTTGATTGTTGGCCGACCTTGACAAAATGTCAAGTAACACAAATAAATTCATATCTCATGAATACATGTCGGAATCAGATGATCTTTAGGTCAATCCTACACCTCTCGATGAGAGAAATCCAAGAAAAATATCCGCTTCCATAAATAAGAAGACCCACATGGAGTTTGGCCCTAGTTTCCAATTTTAACACTCCCTGTCAACTAGGGAGAAGTCCATCTGCTAATCCATCTACCAGTCCATACTATCTCTGCCATCAATGCAGTGCCCTACACTACTCTGCTAAACTATGAAGAAGAAGAAGTGATCGAGAATGTATCATACCATTCTCTACTGACCCAAAGCCAGTCCCATATAAAGAGAGGGTATCATACCACTCTTATTGATCCGAAATCGGTTCCACATAAAGAGAGTGTCTCACACCACTCTTACTAATCCAAAATCAGTTCCAAATAAAGAGTGTCTCATACCACTCTTACTGAGCCGAAGTCAGTTCCAATTGATCCCAAATCAATATCATCCTAGCATAGGGAGTATGGTAGTACACGATGCGTCCATCGGTAGTACTATAGTCCCTATCCTCATTTTCCTGCTCATTGACCAGATGAGAGGTACTTCCCATGAGTCCCAAACTGCATGGGTAGGATGTATTAGCAAGAGAAGGATGAACCACTCATCCTGCCTACATGTCGCCATGGGGTATCCCAAGGGAAGGCTGAACCACTCACCCTGTACACAACAAATCACTAGGGGAAGGTTGTACCACTCACCCTATGATTGTGTCTCAGTAGGAGAAGGATGAACCATTCATCCTACCTACATAGCAAACCACTAAGGGAAGGCTAAACCACTCACCCTATGGTTGCTCATCGCTCTAAGAAGTAACCCATGCCCCTCGGAGCTCCCCGAGCTCAATATCCATATCATATAGGACCCTCAAGAGAGGGTCTCTCCAAGACTCTGATCCGTTCTTGAAAGGCCAAGAATTTAACCCTTCCCAGGGGTTTTGTCAGAATATCGGGGACCTGCACATCAGCCCCAATGTGATGTTGCCTTCTTGCTCCTTATTGTACCATATCCCAGACAAAGTGGTACCTAATGTCTATATGCTTGGAGCGATCATAGAACACAAGATTCCTCAACAATCAAATCCCACTCTAGTTGTCACAAAAGATCACGGTGGTATCCAGCACGTGTCCAAACAGCTCACTGAAGAGCTTCTCCAACCAAACATCTTCACACGAGGCCATACTCACAGCTATGTATCCAGTCTTAGCAGTGCTCAAAGCAACCGACTTCTGCTTCCTGCTCATCCAAGATATCAAAACAAAACCCAAGGACAAACAACACACTCAGAAGTGCTTTTGCGATCCTCCACATTGCCTGCCCAATAAGTATCAAAATAACCAAGCAGCCTCATAGCTCCAACAGTGAATCTCAGTCCACGAGTGATTGTGCCCCGAAGATATCTCAGAAGATTCTTGGCACCAATCCAATGTGAGTGATGAGGCTCAGCCACATGTTGGCTCAACATGCTAACTGCGAAACATATATCCGGATGGAAGTTCACCAAGAACATCAATGCTACTATATGCTGACGTAACACAAGCATTTCCCAAATCAGGTCCGACAACACTACCGCATAACTTCCTAAAGTTAAGCTCCATCAGAGTTAGTTACAGGTTTGCAGTCCACCATTTCAAATTTTGAATCCAACACCCTCTTACATTTATACATGAGAGGGTCTGTACTTGTCACAAAGAGGTCTTCCACATAAGGTACCGATATGAGAGGTCTATCATCCACAACCTTAAAGCAATGGTTTGGATCGGCTTCACTCCTAGTGAGTCTTAGCTTCTTCAAATAGCTATCAATCCTCTCATTCCAAGCCCGGGGTGCTTGCTTCAAGCCATAGAGAGTTTTCTTCAACTTGCATACATGAGATTCCCGATCATGAATCTCAAACCCCTCAGGTTGTTCCACATCTGTGGTCTTGTTATTACATGAGGGGAATGGTCCCCTTGTAAGTTTTCCTTCTATACATCTCATACATGTACCTATATGCTCTTCTTTGAATTCAGGCATCCCTGTCACCATCTGTCTTACATTGGGTAGGGCCTTACAATGAAGATGGGTAGACTTCCGGTGCCATTGAAGAGATGTGTCACACGACATGGTCCCCAATGAACTTCCTGCAACTTGATACAAAGTGCCAATCCTGAACACAAAAGTAAAAGCTTCTTTAAAATTCCTTTTCCAAGCACGTATCTTTCCATCGATGAATGCCACCTTGTAACCTTTTTCTTCCATTGCCGAAATGGACATCAAGTTCTTCTTGAGATCAGGTACATATAGAACTTCTTGTAAATGAATTGTGTTACCTTGATTCAATTGAAGGGTAACATTTCCTACACCCTTTACGGGATAGGTAGCATCATCTCCAAGAATAATCTCCAAGTTTGTCTCCTTCGCTATTAAATTAGAGAGTGCTTCCTTGAATCCGATGAAGTGCCTTGAAGCACCACTATCAATAAATCAATAAGCCAATTTCCCAAAGAGTCCGGAGGAGAGAAAGTGGAGAGGGCCGACATAAGATAATACTCCTTTTGCTTATCAGAAACAACATTTGATTCTTCATACCTGGAGTTCTTTACTTTCTTAAAGGATCGACCATTTCCTTGATGTCTTGCATTCCTTTTTCTTTTGCCATTGTACCTGTCATTCCTTCGATCATAGATGTTGAAGTTGCCCTGGGAATGATTGTGATCATCATCATGTGATGTGTCCCTTCTATTTGGACACTCCCTCGCATAATGGCCAAATTTATTGCACGCAAAGCATATGCCTTTCCTTCCTCCCTTAGATCCAAGCTTTCCATTGAAATGGCCTTTAGACCCTGCATTATTTCTCCTTTTGGCATGAGCGGAGAAAGTAGTACGGTTGCCTCTATTATAAGGCATTTCTTGCTCCACCATCCTAGTTTCTTCTTGAATGCATCTCGACACCAATTCTTCAAACCCTCAAATTCGATCATTGTTGAGAATAGTAGTGATAATAAGTTCCCTGTCAAATATGATTTCTCCAATCGATAGAAGATCATTCCTGATCTCGACGATCCTTAAGAAGTAGGATTGAATATCCTCATCCTTGCCCTTCTTAATATCCTTCAACTTATTTTTGAGGAACAAAATTTGATTTGCATCACTAACCTTGAACATGCTTACCAATCTGTCGTAGATTTCCTTGGAGGTGTTTAGATCGGAGATGTAAGCCACTAGACGCTTGTCAATGGAATCTCTGATAATCTTCTTCGCTTTGACTTCACCCTTGGTGTAATTGTTCTTTATAGCAGCCAGAGCATTGGATGGAGGCTCGGGGATTTTACCCTTCACATAATCCAGCACTTCTTGTTCTTCCAATGTCAGATCAAGAGACATCTTCCATCCGTGATAGTCAAACTTTTCACGGAGCTTGTCTTCAGCCAGGAAGTGGGATGAAGAACCCATTGAGCCTTTGACCTTGTCCAACTATCTTCAATGATTTCTCTTTCACTCTTGCTTGGGCTTTGTCCTCACCTCACCTCTGATACCATGTTAATTTTAGGTATGTTCTATGCTTAGAGCAATTTACTTCAATTTTCCATACTAGCCTAATGACAACATTTAGATTAGCAATCACATAAGCATGATAGTAAAGTGCAAATACAACACAAACATAAACAGTAGAAGACAAGCCAAGACAAGAGGACATAATATGTGGCACCAACCAGGGACAAACCCCAATGTGGGGAAACCCTTGATCAATTATTCTTATATTTTTCAATAGTTCAGCAGAGTGAAAGAGATAGAGTACAATGATTTGAAGTCAATGCTTGACTTGCCAAAATAGGAGATCAAAGATCTTCTCCATGAGGTTGGAACTCTGTCACCAAGGACTGAAGATATGTAGCAGATCATAGGCCTAGAACAGTTCAACCAATTACCCAAAAATATTGAGGCTTTCCTTCAATAAGATTCTCCTTCCTTCGTTGCTTCACTGATCATAACAAGGCTGCTAATCTGGCACCTTTCATATGCTGCAAGGACTGGACTGGTGCATATCTTGGCAAACCTTATCACTGGTTAAGGCACAAACTCAGTGTGCTACAACACCCTAAACACACCCCACAATCCACCTATTTATTGCGAATAGCCTTCATATAGTCCTCCAATGATACACCGCCTTATAGGGTTGCTTACCTTTTGAACGCAATTACTAAAAGGCCTCCAACCAGTGTTGCAGGAAACGTCTCCCCCCCTCCCCCAGATCAAAAGCCCGATCCGCGATCCGTACGGATGAGCGGGAGGACTGCCCTCCGAAACGTGTTTCGGAAAAACTGAAATGTGGATTGGGTGATAAATTTGATTACTACCATTTTCGGAATCATACAATTGATTCGCATTTTGGAAAACCCCGAAATGTGTTTCATACGGCGGTTCGGTCATATAAAGCGCAGTGCTTCAGGGTCCAATCCGTATAGATCGCGACCGCTTCGCCCAAACATCCGTCGTTTCTACCACACAGGCCAAAAAAGTCTTTTTTTTCCTAGGTTGGGGGTGGGTCCACTTTGGGTTAGGGTGAGGAGTAAAGGGATTTAACACTCTTTCATCTCTCATTTGCTCACTTTTATTTTATGAGAGCTTGGAAAAGAGAGGAGAGCTTGGAGGAGTGAAGGAGGAGCTAGGAGAAGGAAGAGGAGCTTGGAGGACTTCCATCTACAACAGCGAAAGAGGTAAGTGCAAACCCCAAACTCCCTCATTTTTTTGACATTGTGTTTTGTAGTTTTCTCCTCCCTCTCCTACTCTTTCCCATTCTTTCTACTTGCTCATTTAATTGCAGGTTGTCCACCACCTATATCCATATTCCAAGATGGTGTTCTTTTGGCTTCTATGTATCATTCCACTTTTGGTTTTAATGATGGCAAAGGGGGAGCAGGAATAGAAGGGAAGAAGAACAAGAGGATGATGGTCCCAATATGAGTGACCCAATGTATGATGAGGAGGAAGGGGATGAAGTTGACCCTGAAGGGAACACTAAAACACTAGAGGGGAAAGCTACATTAACACTCTTGTGGAACTATGTGACCAAACTTGAAGGGGGAAAGGGTGGTGGAAGCTATAAATTTTTGTGCCCTCATGGTTGTCATGGAGAAAAACCATTTAGTGATTCATATACCCATGTGAGGAGGCATCTTTGTGGGGTGATGGGCAGTGATAACAAAAAGGGTGCAATGGGGATACAAATTTGCCCAAACTTTTCCACTAATCAAAGAAGAAAATACATCCAAATAGAGGAGGTTGCACAACAAAAAAGCAAGAAAACAAAAACTCATTATGAATCAAGTGCAACCTCTAGATTTTGTAGCTCATCTCCTCATGGTACTTCTGGAAGCTCTAGAGGTAAAAGAACAATAGGGGGTTTCCTAAATGTTGTTGGGAGGGATAATGTGGATGGAAAGATAGTCTGATTTCTTTGTGCTTGTGGTGTACCATTCAATGTGCTTCACTCTCCCTATTGGCATGAAATGGTAAAAGCCACCAATGAAGCCCCAAAAGAATACGAGTCCCCCCACTATGGAAAAGCTAGAACAATGTTATTAAAAAGGGAAAAAGCAAAGGTTCAAAGAACTTTGACACGTTTTACAAATGAATGGGTAGATTGTGGGGTATCCATTGTATCAGATGGGTGGCCAAATATTAGAAACCAACATTTGATAAATGTTCTTGTTGTTTCTGCTAGTGGTGCAGTATTTATTACATGCCATGACTCCTCCTCCACCAGTGCATCTTCCCAAAACATCGCAGATCTCCTATTACAATCAATCAGAGATGTTGGTCCGAATAATGTGGTTCAAGTGATCACAGATAATGCATCAAATTGTAAGGCAGCAGAAAAAGTTATTGAGTGTACTAATCCACACATCTTTTGGTCTAGATGCCTAGTTCACATATTGAACCTTTTGATGCATGATATTGTGAAGCATTAAGAATGTGGGTGGATTAATGAGCTTTACAGGAGAGGGAAGCAACTCATTCAATTCATCACTTGGCATACAAGGGTAAACTACTTCTATGGCACTTACTCCAAGTTGCAGTTGCTTAAACTTGCAAAAACAAGATTTGCCAGTTATTACCTCACCTTTAGGCGACTAGTGAAGGTGAGACAAGCTTCAACTAATATGGTGTGTGTTGAATCATGGGAGGAAATTAACACTGATAGAGATGGTGCTAATGTAGCCAAGGACACTATTCTTGACATGTACTTTTGGTCACAGGTTAAATATGTTTTGCAATTCACCAAACCAGTTTATTACATAATCAAGTTTGGAGATTCAGATCGACCAATAATTGGGGAGGTGTATGAGCAAATGGATAGCATGTTGGGGCGGATTAAAGACATTATTGAGCCTAGAGATATCACCTTGTACAATTATATTCGTGCAGAGGTGGAAAACCGATGGGAAATGCTAAATGTTCCATCGCATGCATTAGCATATGTTTTGACACCTAAATACTATCATTCATCATGGCTTTCAACACCAGCACCTGGGGGGGAAGCAGAAGAAAACCACACCAAGATCAAGAGGTTCACAAAAATATATATGATTGCATCGAGTAAATTAGTCCCTGATGAGGAGGACGTTGCCATGGTATGGACACAGTTGAGCAAATATACGCTTAACATTGGTCCATTTGGGAGCATGCATGCAATTAGAGATCAAGAGACTTTTTCTTCTCGAGTGGTGGAACATGCATGGAGGTGCTACTCCACTTCTACAGACTTTGGCATTGTTTGTGGTATCACAGGTGGTAAACACTTCTTCTGCAGAGAGGTGTTGAAGCTCTTATTCTTTCATCCACAGTGTTAAAAAGAACAGGTTGAATTTAGACCGGGCAGAGAGCTCGGTTTATGTTCATTACAACTTGCGATTGTTATTCCATTACTGTAATGATGCAAAGACTAATAAAGACTTTAAGATTTGGGACAAGAATCCAGAGGAGCCCAATTTGGAGAATGCAGTATTGCGATTAGAGCAATTAGAGGTCGCACTTATTCAGGTATGTCCATTGTGGTATGAATATTGCTTATAAAGCATTTCTCTAATTCTTGTTTTTAATTTTTTTTGTTAAATAGTGGTTTTTTTTTGTATGAATTTTTTGAGCGATTCCAGGATG
The DNA here is from genome assembly GCA_000404065.3 of Pinus taeda. NCBI lineage: Eukaryota > Viridiplantae > Streptophyta > Pinopsida > Pinales > Pinaceae > Pinus > Pinus taeda. Next base: position 97,895 of record APFE031116416.1, read on the forward strand.
ATGATGATTGAGTTGAGATGCCACCTCCATCTGGTCCTTTAGTTCCAAGGTTCCATGGTTCAACACCAACAACAGCGGGTATGGTTCAACACCAACAGCAGGGGGTTCGTTTTCATCAATTTCAGTGCCACAACTTCCACAGGCACCATCTTCTTCATTGCCACCACATGGAGGCCTACCGTCACTTTCTCTTTGTGGTGGAAGGAGGAGAGATCAAGTTTCAGTGCCACAACTTCCACAGGCACCATCTTCTTCATTGCCACCAAAAGTTTGGCCCTAGTTGCCAATTTTAACAGGTGGGGACAATGTTGCTAGAGGAGGGGAGAGATATAGACAGTCTAAAAACCTTTCATTGTAGATTGTTTTTGGAGAACTCGTTGCATGGTATGGAACCTGACCATCATGTTTTCAATCATTTTTGTCTTGAACACTTGTTGTTATTGTACAAACTCTTATTATTGTTGTGTGAGGTTTCCATGAAGAGTTGGTTCTATCGTTATTAACCTTCCAAGATTTGAGGGACAGTGGGAGCCTAGGAGCCAACACACTATAGAAGTATTCTGCAGAAACATAGAGGGGGTCCAGATAATAATTTTGTGTCATTTTCAAACCAAAAATAGTGATCCATAGTGTACAAGAACAGACTGGCCCAAGCGCAAGTATGGGACCAAATGTGGGTCTGGGTGATAGTTTTACGTCACTTTCAAACAAAAAATAGTGCTCCAGTCTACAAGAGCTTAATGGGTATGAGTGTAGAAGATCACCCTGTCTACAAGAGCTTAATGGGTATGAGTGTAGAAGATCACAAGTGTGGGATCATTCTGCATGTTTAAACAGTATAATGGACAACCAAAAAAACAGCAAAATGGAGAGAAAAATAGTAGGAATGGAATTAAAAACAGAAGTGTTGCAAAAATCGCGATAATATCGCGATTTTTTTAGTTTGCCGATATTATCGCCCGATTTTTACGCTAAATTTTTTTCACAAAAATCGCGATTTTTTGGAAAAAGATATTTGGGGAATATATATATATATATTATATATATATATATATATATATATATTTAATATATAATATAATATAATATATATATATATTTTGATGAGGAGGAGGAGCAAAAGGAGGAGGAGGTGACACAACCTACCCAGGCTACCCCTGTCAACAGTAGAGGACATGGTCTACCTCCTGTAGCTCCTATATCTTCAGCTTCTAGAGCACAGCAGAGTCCACTGCCAACTCCACCGGCATTTACATCTAGAGGGGCAGAGGGAATCAGTAGTATTAGACTTTAGTTATTTGGTTCATTTCATTGTATATGACATTATGACTCATGATATGAAATACATTATTATATTTTTTGTTGATATTTTGTGGCTGAGTTGGGACTCAGGAGTCAGGACTTACTATTCAGGCCATGATTCACTGTTATGTGTGATGTAGCACTAGAAATGATATTACACATCTTATATATTAGTTCTTTTATCATATTTATGTGTCAATGTATTTATTTTATGTTGTAGATGCTTTAAATATTAAAAAGATTGAAAAAAAAATTAATATTTTTGTATGTTATGATTTTCCCGATTTTCCGTTAAGATCCAGCAGAACAGGCTGAAAACACCGGCAACTCTGCCAGTCTCAATATGGAATCATAACAATGACATAATTGCAGAAACTTCCTAGAAAAATGCAAGAATGCAAAAAGAGTTTTGAGAGAAGCCAAAGCAATGATGGATTACTTGTGTGCCAATGACCAGGGAACAAGAGGAGCGGTGTTGATACACCTAAATATCACTTGAACTGCTGGGAGTTGAGAGCTGACGGAGACTTTTGAGCAAGAAAAATCCCAGGGAGGCCAAAATCGCAGAACTCTAAAGAGGCCATAATTTGAAAGTTCAGATACTAGCCAATATGGGGACACAACAGTTATGAAAATAATCATATACAGAAATAAGAAACCACAAAAGAGAACAAATATGCAAGTATGATAAGAGAAGATTGTTATAATGAACAGTGTATACATATGGTACACTGTTCATTGTAGGGTGATATCATCTATTAATAGAAGTATGAAATTGTTGGAGAGTGATCTCGTTTTTGGATGGACAAAAATGATAAATAAATCCAAGTTAGGTTTATTTCTATGTTTTTAGAGCGATTTGTCAAAGGGCTTGCTTACAACAAAGTTAAAAGCCTAAAGGTAGTTGAAATAGAAACTTACCCTAATTATCCATAAATGACCAAGAAACAGCTAGAGGTTTTCCAATCGAAAAACATTCTAGGAAAGCTTCTAGGAACTTTGCGAGAAGTCTTGATTTGCAAATGTTTATGAGAAAGGAGAGGGAGGTTTCAAGTACAACTCTCTTACAACTTCCAGGTAGGATCATGGCTGATTTCATCCTAGTACAAAATTGTGTTCTTAGTTAGATGCAGCAATTTAATTTACCAAACCCCAAGCAAAGCTTTCCAAAAGGTGCCAATTTAGAGGGTTTGTGAATGTACAAGGATTTTGAGATGTGTAGTTGGATCGGGTGTTAAATGTTTTAATATGAGATCTTTGTGGATTCTTTCATGGGCACTAACTTGAAGCTGACAGAAGAAAGACATCAAATTTACACTCATCCTAGAGTTTTATTATGGTTCAAAAGTTTATTTTATCATAAATACGACTGGCACACAATGAAATGAAACTGAAAACAAAACACTATGAAGAAACCTAATAGAATTAAATCCAAAAGAAATCCCTGAAAAGTTGAAAACCAATGCAACAAAAACTAGCATATGAGACTTTTGGGAATGTCTATACATGGATGAGGAACTAGTATGTTGTAATATACCCTAATAATATAAACAATGCAAAAAATATTTTTGATAAACATTTCCGGTTTACATGTGCAAGCAGCACCTTTGCTAATATTGAATTTAACACAATGAAACTCCATGCACACACCCACACACACATATATAGCTTTTTGTATATTGTATAGTATATACATTGAAAAAAAATGGCATAATGCCAAACTAGATGCAAAATGCATAGGTTTTGAGTGCTAATACTAGACAAATACTACATTATTAAGTGGTTCGAAATGTGATTCATAGTGGATTAGAGCATCGGCTATTTCGTACAACTTGACAAGTGCCAACGATATGTAACTGGAGTTAACCATTTGGGAGTTATAAAGTCAAAAATAAAATAGTATGAAGGAGAAAGGGAAATGAAGTTGAACTAGATAACATCAACCATCTAGCAGTTACAAACTTATAAGCCAGATGGCTGGAAAATATGAAATGAAATAGCCAACATGACCAAAAAGTTAACATGCAAAGTATAACGTCTACGAAATAGCCATGTGACTAATTCACAAAATAGATATTAGCAATTAAAACACCAAACTGAGATAAAGTCAATGAGCAGGTCAACTATGAAAAGGAGAAACAACTATACTATCACGAATGCTTCGCGGACAAAGTGTCTCTAGGGGTGTGATTTGTAGTATTTGAAAAACCAACACCAATAATATAGAAAATATATAACTTATATACGATCGCTAGTTATGTCTATAGTGATAATGGCTACGCCAGTAACCATATATATAATATTATAATGTATGTATGTTGTGTATGTGTGTGATATATGTTATGTGTCCTTTTGTACAATGACTTATTCATATCATTGCAACGTACTAAAAATTTGTTTCTTCATCTGTCTATTTGGGGCGATATGATGTAAGCAAGTTTCTTACAGATCTCCTTAAATAAATGGTGATATAAGCCTCCACGTTTTAAAAAAAGCCAATTTAATATCCAAATGGCAAGGTCCATGTTATCCTTGCCTGATTGCAAGGTCCATGTTACCCTATGAGCCAAACAACAAAGGAGGATGGTTGAATTTGAAAATGCCCACGAAGATCACCAAATGATCGAGCTCTCTGAGCAAGGGACTCCTGTTGGTCATGTCTAAGCCAATGGCATTACCACCAGTCTCTCATGTTCGTAAACTTGCATGACGTAAAAAGCACAGGCTAATTCAACGTAGAACAGCACAAAACGTGACAGAATTTGACTCCACTTCTCTCCTGGGTTGCTAGGGAAAGTGCATGAGCGCATGGAGAACGCATCTGAGCCCCAAAACTGGCTCACGGTAGTATGGACCTGGACTCGACCAATGTGTGGATTGAGAAATCCCACCGGGCATTTAAATGGTTGCCCAAGCAGCCGTCATAGCCTCAATTATTACATAAAGAGAAGATACCATTTGTACCTGCAACAAAGGCTCCAGATAGTAGAAACAGAAATACTAGAGGGCTCTAGAAATATTACAGTCTTGCTGCAATGCGTATTATCCACTCTATACCAAGAAATGAAAATGGAAGGTATCTGTCGCATAGGTTACTTTGGTTGATCTGAAATATTCAAGCATGCACAAACACCAAAACATATGCTAATATTCAAGGTATGCTACAATCTTGTATCCAAAGTCAATGCAGACATGGCTGTAAGTCCAACCTAAATTCTGTACCTTTGCCTTGCGCCATGGCAACTTTACCAAGTTGTTGGACGAGCGGTGCGATGTGTCATCTCCTCTTTCCATCTCAGATATCTGCAAAATTCCTCCAAATATACACATAAATTCTTACCCTGATTGAAAGAATCCTCTTCCATACTACCCAGATCCACTCCAAAAACATCAAAGAAAAACATACCTGAGCTGCGACTGGACACACTCTTAGCACAGCCACCAAAATGACCATGGCAAAGACACCACAAGAAAATCGTACATGGGACTCGCAACGGGCAGCCATCTTCTGCCTGACTTCAGACCTTCGTACCCGAAAATGCAAAGATTACAGATCGAATGAGACAAAACAAAAAATTTAGGGGCTAATATTTACGATTTCGCTGATTTTTCCAGATTTTCACTCCTTTAAGATGAATATTCATCCAAATTCCACAGAATTATATTATTTTGCTCGAAATTTAGCAAATCTTTCTATATAACATAGAAAATCCTTCGAGATTTCGAAGAACTTATAAAAGTTTTGCAAAATCTTTTATAGTTAGAATCTTGAGAATTGTAAATATTCACGAAGTTTGTCCATTTCCAACAAAAATTAACACAATTCCTTAGAATTTCACTGCATCAAACCATGGCACACTCCTGTGCTTAACAATAATTTCATTTTAACCACGTAGATTCAGTTGTCGACGTCATTTTTTCCAGAATTCGAGTTCAACAAAAATAGATCGAATAACAGTAGAGCCATTTTCTTGAAAACGCTACAAATTAACATCCTCAGAACCAGATCTCTAAATAAAACGTTGAATATTTGAAATGAAATACACTGGAACCCTTGAAATCTGGGATTTTAAACGTTTTAAAGCGAGGATTTCCAGAATTTGACAATTTGAATGAAGGTAATGGAATAAGCAAAAAAGCTGAGAAAGAGCGAGGACCCAGATCCATACCTTTCTGAACTCGAAACCTTGAAATCCAAGGCCGCCGTGCGTCCCACTCAAATTGGTTGCTCTAGATTCCCAAGGGCTCGGAGGGTTTGCACTGTGCTAGAGGTTTCGCACTGAAAAAGCCTTGCCAAAGGAAAATTATATGGGAAGCAACGCCATACAAAACAACCTTCCGCGTCAGATCAAATGCCTACCCTGCTTATTCTGTTTTATATTTTGTTTTGTTGTTGAAGTCTGAAGGGAAAACACGTTTAAATTATTGTCTTTCGAATAGCCGTTTCCACTCCTTTTTATTTTCTTTTTCTTCAATAATGAGGAAATTTTTCCCCTCATTGGCATAATTCAGTGATATTAATTATATTTTATAAAATTATGTTGGTAAATATACGAATGTTGAGTGATAATAATAAATTTTATAAAATTATGTATAAGAAAAATAAAAATAAAAGTTTTGGTAGTTGGTAAATAATTTATTTTTTAATTATGTGAATTTAAGCTTGGAGATCTGAAATTTTAATAAGGCATACATACTCTACTCTCTCTGGTTTTGACCCTGTCACTTTTTATGAGGAAATACATGTTCTTAACCATTAAGCCCACTCAAATTGTATTTATATATTTAATATATTTGTTTATGGACTTTGAGTGCACACCATTTCAAATCCTTCCATAGATTAACCCAAAAAAAAAACATATATAACATATTAAAAAGATTGCAAATATCATGAATAATTTTAAACATATAATAACTATAAGATTGAAATGGTATATGAAACATTAATTGAAATGAAAAAAAAATTGTAAATTTAAAAATTATTTTTTTGGTTTTTTGAATTGATGTGATAATACGGTTTGAATAGTACCTACACTAAGGAAGGAGTTTGCGATCGGAGGAGGGACAACTGGTGGCTCTGCAATCTGAACTAAGGTTTGAGTTAGGGTTTGGCATTGTTAACCATGGCGGGTCATGGAGGAGGGAGTTCTGCTCCCTCCTACAGTCAAATAGCTGCGAACATAAGCAAGGGAACTAGTTTGCATTACTTCAAGAAACCACCGGAGGTGATAACTGAGGATATTAACACGGGAAATATCAAACCTCACGGACAGAAAGAAAATCATGAGGAAGATAGCAGGGATAAGAGGAAAGAGGATAGCAGTCAGAAAGTTGCACCTATGAGTGCAACAGGGGTTTGTAAACCCAAGTCGACCATTATTCCTCGGGTCGTTTTAAGTGACCCATCGCTACAGGTGCATAAAGAACACATGGCAAAACACACGGTTATATGAAAATTTATGGGGATTTGGCCGACGGAGAAGGCCTTACATGCATGGATAAGAAACCACTGAAAACCAAAGGTGGGAATCAACCTTCACCTTGGATCCAAGGGCTTCTTTACAGTGGTGTTCACAAGCCTAGAATATAAAGACAGAGTGTTCAAGGGAGGACCCTATTTTTACGTTGTTGTAGGCCTTTACATGCAACCATGGATGATGAATTTTGTCCCAGAACGAGAAACGTTCACTTCAGTGCCGGTATGGATAAGACTATATTCCCTTCCTTTAGATTATTGGTTGTCAGAGTCTCTAAAGGCTATCGGCAATAAACTAGGGCATTTTATAAAAATATCATATTCGACTCTAAGAGGTAAATAAACTTCATTCGCCTAGATTTGTGTTGAAATGGACTTATCTGGGGCGCTTCCGGACGATATCATTTTAGAAGTATATGATGAAGAATGGGTGCAGGCGGTGGACTATGAACATGTCCCATTCAGGTGCCGTAAGTGCCATGAACACGGGCACTTATACAAAGACTGCCCATCAAACAAACTAGAGAGCAACACAAAAACCACCACAAGCAAAGATCCCAAAGGTTTCACTAAGGTGGGGGGCAAAGGGAAAGGAGGAAAGCAGTACCGAAAGAAAATCAACAAGGATGGGCAACCGAGCCACAATAGTTTCAAAATCTTAGAAGAAGAAGTTGAAAACAATGGGGCAAACCAGGAATCAGAGACTAATACTAATGAGAAGGATAGGGATGCTAGCATGGAGGATATACCAAAGAACATCTAGCCAAAGGATCATCTACCGAGCATTGTGGAGCTCAGTAGGGAGCATGAGATTACCCCAAGTGAGGCGGGAATGGAGGACCATGAACTGCAGGAGATTCTTGAGAGGGAGAACTTAGATCTAGAAAATTTGCTTGATCAGGGTATTACCAAAGGGGTTGACTCCCTACCAAAGGAAGAGTTTGACAGGGTTCAACAGCTCTTCCTCTGGAGATCACAATCGAAGGGCTCTGGAGTCAAAAGAAACCATGACAGTAAGGAGAATAAAGGGATGAAAACAATGGAGGAAACACCGGGGCACTCTTCCAAGAATCCAGGTAGGAAAAGAGGAAGAAAAAGACAAAATGAGTTGCTGACCGAATGTGGAAAACTCATTATTAACTCAGGTAAGATGAGAGATCTCACCAGCAACTCCTTTACAGACCTTTCTTAATGAATCTTACAACTTGGAACATTAGGGGCCTAGGAAGTAAAAGGAAACAAATAAATCTTAGCAATAAAATAAAAGAAGAAAAACCAGATATGGTTTTTTTCAGGAAACTAAGTGTTCGATGGACAAGATCAGAGAAATACATAGCAAATGGTTAAGCAAGTATGAGTATCTAGAGGTTAAGGCAAATAACTTGACATGAGGGATTCTTACGCTTTGGGATCCCTATAAACTTGGAATCCTGGATGCTTATCCTGGATGCAGAAGCATCCAGGAACTATTTATTGTTGGTGATTTAACCTTTGGGTGATAGGGAGACTTATCTTATTACAAATGTCTATGGTCCTCTAAAATTAGAAGACAAACTCAAGCTTCTCACCTCCCGGGAGGAGCCGAGAGAGAGGTATCCTTATATGCCCTCGATTCTGGCAGGTGATTTCAATATGATCAAATCTCTTACAGAGAAAAAAGGTGGCACCGGAACACTAGGTAGAGACTCCATTGCCTTCCAGAACTTCATAAATAAAATGAGACTAATGGATGTTGAAACAATAAATGGCACTTTCACCTGGAACAACAAGAGAGGAGGGGCTTCTCAAGTTACCTTTAAACCAGATAGATTCATAATCTCATAGGACCTCCTTCTCACAGGCCTTGACATGTTAGCTCTAATCCTTCCCTTTGGAGGCTCGGACCACTAGCTTGTCCAGCTTGAAGCCGCTTTTATGGGTACTCTAAGGAACAAACCTTTTAGGTTTGAACATGTCTAGCTCTCTCACCTTGACTTCACCAGCAATATTGACAAATGGTGGATGGAAGATTTTCCCATTCAAGGCACTAAAATATTCATGCCGCAACAAAGACTTAAACATATCAAATCCATACTCAAAGATTAGAACAAGAAAGAGTTTGGTAATATTTTTGAAGCCAAAAGAGAAGATGAACAGAAACTCCAGGGGATTAATCAAATCCTAATCACATATGGTTTTGCCAAGGAAAGGAAAAGTTGATTCTCTTCAAAAGGAATGGGGAGATAGGTGCATCCAAGAGGAGATATTCTGGAGGCAGAAATTGAGAGTGTAGTGGATTGGAGAAGGGGAAAGAAACACAAATTTTTTTCATAAGTCAACTTTGGATCACAGGTCACATAACAGAATTTCAAAACTCAGAGATTTTCAAGGGAAAGAGCTTGTCTCCCACAAAGATATGGAATATGTCCTAGTACAACACTTCCTTAGCATTGCAAAGGAGCCTCTCTTAGACAAGTCATGGTTCATTAACAATTTCACTAAGTACAATCCCAAGCTTGTAACAAGGGAAGACAATCACAATCTTAACAAGCCAGTGTCTAAAGATGAGCTCAGTGAAGTTATCAATGAGATGCAAAATGGGAAAGCTCCTAGCCTTGATGGATTCAATGTGGACTTCTTCAAAGCATGCTGGAAAACAGTCACACAAGACATCCTTGATGTAGTGGAAGACTCCAAAAGATCCAGAACGCTTTTGAAGGCTCTCAATGCCTCTTTCATAGCTTTGATTCTAAAGCAGGAAAAAGCTATGACAGTGGACAGATTCAGACCCATAGCTTTATGTAATGTGTTGTACAAGATTATTTCCAAAGTGATCGCTAACAGACTCAAGCCCCTTCTTCCAACTCTTGTCTTAGAGGAGCAAACTGGTTATGTGGAAGGAAGACAAATTCTCAATAACATCATACAAGCTCATGAGGTGGTACAATCTCTTAAAAGCAATAAGCAAGTTGGTATGATCATGCAGCTTGACCTAGCAAAAGCTTATGACAAGCTAAGCTGGTCTTACATCAGGGCAGTGTTGAGAGCTTATGGTTTCGACCACAACTGAATTGGATGGGTTATGGCCCTAGTATCCACGACTAGTTTTTCAATCCTGCTTAATGGCTTGCCCTCAAGAACCTTTATGCCTTCTAGGGATCTCAAACAAGGAGATCTGCTCTCCCCCTTCCTCTTTGTGCTCATGATGGAAGGGCTAGGCAGAGCGATAAAAAGTGCAAGTGCTGAAGGAAGAATCCAGGGACTGAAACTTACCATAGATGGGGTTGCTTCAACTCACCAACAATTTGTCGATGATACTATGTTGCAGGCCATTCCCACGGTCAAGGAAGCCAAAGCTTTTAAACAAATCTTGAACGACTTTGCTATGGCCGCTGGTACAGAGGTAAGCCTTGACAAATCAAAATTTTTCTTATTTAACACTAACATTGCTATTCAGAGAAACCTCACCAGAATTCTAGGGTTTGAAAGGGATCAGTTACCTTCTAAGTACCTTGGAATCCCTCTTACGGACAAACCTCTAAGTAGGGGAGTGTGGGAGCCGGTAATTAACAAACTTCATGATAACATTTGGAAATGGACATGTAGATCTTTAAATTTGGCAAGGCGCCTTGTGCTTACAAAGGCTGTCCTATAGGCCATACCCATTTTTATGATGTCAGCTCTTCCTGCTCCTATAGGAGTTATGCAACAGATCAGGAACATTTAAAGAGATTTTCTTTGGGCAAAGGGGAAGAGAAAAAGAAATGGGCTTTGGTAGCTTCGGACAAGATCTGCAAACCTAAGGCCCATGGTGGTTTGGGGCTTCATGACCCTGAAACCGTCAGCAGAGTTTCGGGTGCAAAACTTTGGTGGAGGTGGCTTAAGGAATCAACAACCCCTTAGGCCAAGCTTTGGAAACATAAATATGCAAATAATTGGCAGGAAATGGATCATATCCGAATGTCTGGGCTTCTCAAGGGCTCCCACATTTGGAATTTCACTTGGGAAAACAGAGCCATTGTCTAGCAGCACAACTTCTGGGAGATTCGAGTTGGGAACCTGGCAAGATTCTAGGAGGACAACTGGCAATAGGAACCAAACTTGTTTAGGGAAGAACTAACCGCTCTCAAGAATGACACTAAAAACAAAGACTTATGCATGGTAAGTGACTTATGGGATCAAGCAAGGAACAATGGTAAATGGAGAATATGGAAGGATCTGGGCTACAATGAAGAGAGCTCTTTGAAAGTCAGGCTAGGTCTCTTGCTCGGGACTTGGAACAGTGGAATATTTTGGTATCATCCCTGTCTGACCAACTAAGATGGGGAAGAAACACAGAAGGTAACTTTAACCTCAAAGAAGCTAAACAAATAGCCCTAGGGTTTGATTATCAAAACCTCGATAAGGTATGGAAGGACCTTTGGCAGCACCAGCATTGGATGAAAATAAAGTTGTTTATGTGGTTGGTTCAACAAAAGAAAATTATAACTTGGGAAAAGCTTCTGAAAAAGGGTTTTGTTGGCCCATCCAAATGCCATCTATGTGGTTCATAAGAGGAGACAATGAAACACTTACTCAACCTCTGCCCTCTCACCTCGACCTTGTGGGATTGGGTAGCGTCAATCTTTAGGCAGACTGACAGGGACAGACTCATTATTACCAACACCTTGAAGAATAGGAGAAAAGACTTCTCAGGCAATGAAATCATCAACAAAGCTTGGACTCTGGTTCCAAGCTTCTTAATCTGGGATGTTTGGAAAGAACACAATGGCAGGATTTTCAAGAATAAAACTGGCTCAACCCAGAACATTATTGCACAAATATTAAGACAGCTCAAAGTTGTTGTTGGAACCCTTTTAGGGAGACCTCCTGAGGACCCTACTCTACCCTAGGACGCTCGTATATTGTTGCAGTTGGGTCTCCATTCGCTAGTTCCCCAAAGCATAAACAAGGGTGTGAGCCAGATAGATGCTGGCAAATACTTCTAGCAACCTCCTCCTCATGGTTTCTTGAAATTCAATATAGTTGGAGCTTCTAAAGGTAACCTAAGGATGGTTGGTTTTGGAGGGGACATCAAAGATGAGCAAGGGTGCATTAAGGATATCTTTCACAATCATTTGGGGACTGCCACTAATAACATGGTTGAGCTCATGGCCTTAGAGCAGTGCTTGAAAATATTGATCGAGTCAAATTTACATAATGCCATCATTGAAGGAGACTCTGAATTGATTATTAACGCGGCCCAGAAGATGTAATGGAAAAGCACCGAGAAAAGTTTCAAAACATTGGATGATTTTGTAGGTCTTTCAACACATTCATACTCACCTACAAACCCTGAGAACGGTTAGCTTCGTTCATGTGCAAAGAAAAGCCAATATGCTAATTGATTGTCTGGTGAATGAAGGAGTGTTATGCAAAGAAAGTTACAATAGGTATGCTTGGGATTTGAAACCCTCGGGAAAATTGTGTGAGGATTGTCAAAGACAGGTGGCCAAAGACAAGGATAACTTCCATACCATTAGGAATGAACAAGAAAGAAGACTAGTGGAAGTAGGAGTAAGTGAAAGCGAAAGGCTTTCTTAACCATTGATCCCTCAAAAATGTGTAAAACAGAGCTTTCTACAAGGGAGGGGCACTTGGTAAACAACAGGCTTCTTAGCAGGTCACCGACCACAGATCTTGATAACCTTCACCATCAAATGGCTATCGAGTGGGAAAGTGATTGAAGGTTAACTATTCAAGCGGACCCGAAGATTTTTAGATTAGCGGTTCATAATCTTCATCAAGTCCATAAAGAGGATAAAGACCATGCAAGTTTCCGATCCGATATCTCGGAGGACCCTCAGATCAATAGGGACCTAATCGTATGGATATCGGGTTCTAAAAGTAATCGAAGGTTAAGTATTGGGTCCCTATAATACTAGTGATTACCCCATTACTATTGTAGTTATACCCCTTATTAATATTGTTGTGCCCCTGTTGTCCCCATATTGTTATTACTGTGCGGCATAGAATCCCCCTATTGTTATTTTTGTGGCTTTATATTATTATTGTTAGGTCGGCTGGGTTATATTGTGACTCCTTAGACTCCTATATATAGAAAG
>APFE031116416.1:128572-151399 GCA_000404065.3 Pinus taeda
AGCTAGGGCAATGGTAGCTTATCTCTGAGAAGAGATGTGTGGCTACATGCCTCTGAACTGTAAAGGCTACATTGTGGTGGACAATCTGTCCTTTTACAAAATGTGATTTGTTACTTATAGTATTTTTCCATTACAATACCACGGGTCAATTCCATGGGTGAATGAATACCATGGGTGGATTTTACAATACCATGGGCGGATGCCATTTACAATACCATGGGTAAATTCCATGGGTCAATGAATACTATGGGTGGATGAGTACCATGGGTTGATGTCGTTTTCCATTCGGATCAATGTGACCCCCCGAAAAACTAAGGAAACTGATCAACGTACACCAGGGTGTTTTGAGGCCGACCGTTGCTAGCCTCCCGCCAAAGTACAGACTGAAAGACTGTGGTAGATCATGCTGAGAAAAATTCATTTCGAACCTGTCACCCTGGCATGATTTCGAAATACTTTTGTATCCTCTACCGCTTGCTCGTAGCAGAGAGCTCTTAATTTGCTCTAAGGCAGCTCCTGCCACTTCATGGCCACCTTGCATTCTGAACAGTTCACACCTTGGTTGGCCAGGATGTCTGCTAGTTTATTGGCTTTTCGTCGAACATGGTTGAAACTAACAGTTCAAAGACCATGGAGATGACTCTGAATTCTTTGGTAAACCTGCATTGGTCTCCAGTGATTTGAGACTATCTCCGGCACAATACCACAACTAATTCTTTTCACTGAGTTTGTGGTTATCTCTGAATCCGCTTCTATAATGACATTTGAGCCATGGTCCTGCTTCAGAAACTCTAGGCATTGCTCCAAAGCCATTAATTCAGCCATATTGTTGGTGGCTCTTCCTAACTGGCAATGGAAGATAAAGATAATGCCTCCTTCCTCATCTCTTAACACCCCTCCAAAACCAATTGTTCCCGGGTTGCCTTTTGAAGCCCCATCAATGTTGTATTTCAGGTAACCTTTCGGGGGAGGATGCCAAAATTCCTTGTTTCCATAGCAGTTACCTTTCTGTTCAAGTCTTGAGGAATAATCCCTTGCATTCCCAGTTGCCTGAGAGTTCTCAGCTCATTCTCTGAGGGGGGATTCTTGGGGTGATTGCGCACTGTGGTGCTAACTGTCTCCTTAAGTTCTTTCAAGATCAGTTCAAACAGGTGAAGAGGGATAGTCTTTTCGTCCTTAAATATTCTTTTGTTCCTTTCTTTCCAAACATTCCAGATAATGAAGCTTGACGTTAAGGCCCAAGCCAAGTTAAGGAACTCATACTCCGAAAAGTTTCTTCTCCACTTGTTTAGGGTATTAATGATACTTCCTTTGTCCCTGTTAGTCTGTTGAAAAATGGTAGCAAAAGAATCCCACAACCAGGAGGTGTAAATACAGTTATTGAGAATATGCTCCATTGTCTCCTCTTAGGCTTCATAGAGCTGGCAACTAGAAGGCCCCAGAACACCCCTCTTCCTAATATTGTCCCAAGTCAAGATTTTCTTGTGATGTACCAACCACATGAAAAGCTTGATCTTCATCCACCCTTGGTGCCTCCAAAGGTGCTGCCAGGTCTTATCCGGAACACGGGAATCAAGCTCAAGGAGAATACCTTTTGCCTCCTTAAGATTAAAGGTGCCCTTTTTATTGTTGCCCCATCTTAACTGGTCCTGCCCCTCTGTTATCAAGATCATCCTTTGTTTTAACATTCTCATAAGTACCTCTGCTTTTGTTTTTATGGGGTTGTCATCTCTGCAATCAATGTTTCTCCAGCTTCTCCATTTTCCTGAATTATGAGTGTGATCCCATAAATCCTTTACCTTGTTTAATCCTTGGGAATCTGTTTCATGCTTGAGGCTCAAAAAGTCCCCTTTTAACAACATTGGTTCTTGTTGCCATTTGTCCTCCCAGAAGTGCTAGATCTCCTGCTTTGATTTCCCAGAAACTATTTTTTTGTACTAGGCTTCTGTTTTCCCAAGCTTTATTCCAAATGTATGAGCCTTTTATATTTCCAGACATTCTTATGAGATCACTAGTGTGCCAGGAGTTGGCATATTTTTCTTTCAAGATACTTGCCCATTGAGCTTTTGGCTCTTGAACCCATCTCCACCAAAGCTTGGCTCCTTAAACTTTACTAAGAATCTCCTGGTCATCTAAGCCTAGGCCCCCGTGGCTCATGGGTCTACAGATTTTATCCCAAGAAACAAGGGCCCATTTCTTCCTTGTTTCCTCCTTACCCCAAAGGAAGTCTCTTTAGATGTTCCTAAATTGTTGTAGAACACCTTTGGGAGCTGGGAGAGCTGATAACATGAAAACAGGGATTGATTGAAGAACAACCTTTGTCAATACCAACCTACCAGCCAGGTTCAAAGATCTGATGGTCCATTTCTTGACTTTGTCTTGCATCTTATTGAGCACCGATTCCCAGATACTCTTGTGCATTGGTTTAGCAGTTAGAGGAACTCCCAAATATTTTGAGGGGAGGGAATCCCTTTGAAAGCCTAGAATTCTGGAGATATTTCTCTAAATAGCAAAATTAGTATTTAAGAAGAATAATTTTGATTTAGAGAGATTAACTTCCATACCTGAAGCCATGGCAAAGTCATTTAGGATTTGTTTATAAGCTGAAGCTTCTTTGATTGTGGGGATTCCCTGCAGCATGGTATCATCTACAAATTGTTGGCGAGTCAGAGCCTGACCATTCTCAGTTAATTAAAGGCCCTTAATCTTGCCTGTGACTTTAGCATGCTTAATGCACCGACCAAGTCCTTCCATCATAAGGATGAAAAGAAAGGGAGAGAGTGGGTCTCCCCACCTGAGGCTTCTAGAAGGAATAAAGATCTCTAAGGGAGAGCCATTCACCGAAATTGAAAAGTTGGAGGAAGTCACCAAGGCCATAACCCATCTGACCCAGTTATGATCGAATCCAAAAACAGTAAGAAACTTCTTGATGTAAGTCCAGTTCACCTTGTCATATGCTTTGGCAATATCCAATTGCATGATCATTCTAGCCTGCCTCTTGCTAGTTAGCGTGTGAAATACCTCGTGAACTTGAATAATGTTATTTAGAATTTCTCTGCCTTCCACATAATCGGATTGTTCACCTAAAACTAAAGAAGGAAGAAGAGATTTGAGTCTGTTAGCCACTACCTTGGAGATTATATTGTATACCACATTGCATAAAGCTATGGGTCTATACCTATCAGCCATTTAAGCTGTGTCCTGTTTGGGGATCACGGAAATGAAGGAGGTATTGAGGACTTTTAGAATAGTTCCATTCACCCTGGAATCCTCCACTGCATTCAGAATATCTTGTTTGACAATATTCCAACAAGCTTTAAAAAATCCACATTGAAACCATCCGGGCCTGGTGCTTTTCCATTCTACATTTATTTGAGAACCTCACTGACCTCCTCTTCAGTTATTGGTCTATTTAGGTTAAAATTGTCCTCTCTAGACACTAGTTTAGGGATATGTCTAGTAACTTCCCTGATGCATAACTCTTTGTCTGAATCATTTTCACGAGTTATGCCTTGGAAATGCTGAACAAACACCGCTTCGATATCCTTATGAGAGATATGAAGCTCCCCATTCTCATCCTTTATCAAAGAGATTCTGTTGTGAGCTCTATTAGCCATGGTGGATCTATGAAAAAATCTAGTGTTACACTCTCCTTCTTTGAGCCATTGAACTCTAGACTTTTATCTCCAAAATATTTCCTCTTGATTGCACAAATTCTCCCATTCTTGATGGTGTTTATCAACTTGATCACTTTTGACTTTATCAAAGCCATCCATGATTAGTGCCTAGTTGAGTTCCTTAATTTTGTTTTCCATAGATTTTTTATCCACAAAATGTTACCAAAATCATTCTTGTTCCAGTCTTTGAGCCTGAGCTTAATGTGCTTTAGTATTTTGTGTAGGAGGAACATTTTTGTTCCCTGGATCTGCAAATCTTCTGACCACCATTTTTCAATATTGCTGATGAAATCTGGGTGGGAGAGCCAAATATTCTCAAATCTGAAGGGTCTGTTCCTGGGAGAATCTATATCCTTGATCTCCAATTGAATCAGCCAGTGATCTGAGCCTCCAAAGGGGAGAACTCTTGCTGTTATTTCTTTGTCTATAAGCATAAGCTCCTCCGAGATCATAAATCTATCTAACTTGGAGGCAACATGTGCCTCTCCACCTCTTTTGTTGTTCCAAGTGAAAAGGCCATTGTTCGTCTCAGAGTCAGCTAGTTTCATATTATCTGTGAAGGTTTGGAAAATAAAGAGTCTTTACTTAGCACTCTGGTACCTCCTTTTTTCTCCGAAAGAGAAATAATCATGTTGAAGTCACCTCCCATGATCCAAGGAATTCCTGCATGTCTGTCCCGGAGATCCACAAGGGAGTCAAGAAATCTAAGTTTATCATCTATTCGTTGAGGGCCATAAACATTTGTGACCAGGAAGGTATCCTTGACCCCCACTCGTTGAATGACTACTGATAAATAATTCCTTGATGCCTCCACATCTATTATGTTGACTTTTTGTGGGTTCCAAAGAGTGAGTATGCCCCCCGTTGTGTTCTCTTCTTTAACTTCTAGAAACTCAAATCTACTGAGCCATTTGCTATGGATTTGTTTTAATTTTTGAATGGAGCATTTTGTTTCCTGGATGAAGATTATATCTGGCATTGCTTGCTTCATTCTATTACTAAGCATTCTTTGTTTTCTCTTACTACCTAGACCTATCATATTCCAAGATGTGAACTTCATTATTAAATATTTGTAAAGGAGTAGCTGGTTAGATCTTTCATCTTACCCGAATCTATCATTAGCTTTCCACACTCCATCAAGAGCTCATTCTGCTTTTTCCTACCCGTCTTCTTTCCTGGATTTCTAGTAGCTAATCTTGGAGTAGCTTTCATTGTTTTCACACCTCTGTAATCCTTCTTGTCAATGGTTTTTCCCTTATCAAACCCACTTTCTTGAGTTTTCCATAAAAACAACTGTTGTATTCTATTGCACTCCTCTTGAGGCAATGAATCTATCCCTCCTGTGGTTCCCTGAATCAAGAACCCTTCCAGATCTAGGTGTTCCTTTTCAAGAATTTCCTGTAGCTCAATGTCCTCTAGATCTATTTCACTCTGGGTCATTTCTTGATCCATCTCCAGTTCTGCTTCACTCATCATAGTCTCTTTCTGATTACCAATATCTTGTGTTTGATTGTTGTTTTCTTCTTTCTCCTTTTCATTGGGACTTTCCTCCATAGATTGGTCTTCTTTTGTAATTTATTCATTCTCTTCCAGTACTTGAAACTTGTTCTGACTGACCTTTTGCCCCTCATTTTGTTGTTGCTTTGGCCCTCTTTTACCGCCTTTTCCTTTGCTAACCACTTTATGAAAGCTTTCTATGTCCTTCATTGTATTAGCCTTGCTCTTGTTGTCTGCTTTACTGAGAGGGAAGTCTCTGAATAAGTGTCCATGTTGTGGCATCTACGACATTTGAATGGGATATGCTCATAGTCTACTATTTGCACCCATTCCTCATCATAAACTTCCAAGATTATCTCATCCAAAAGAGCTCCTGATAGATCCATTTCCACACATATCCTCGCAAAGGAAGTATATTTCCCCCTTCTTGTGGCTTCAAAAGCTTTGACAAAACGACCTAGTTTATTGCCTATCGCAGCTAACGATTATGTTTGCCAGTAATCAAGAGGTAGAGAATAGAGCCTTACCCAGCCTGGTACCGAAGTGAAAGTTTCCTGCTCTGGGACAAAGTTCATCCTCCAAGGCCGCATATAGAGGCCAACTGCTACATAAAAGTAGGGTCCTTCTTCAAACACTCTGTCTTTATCTTCAATGTTTGTGAAAACCATAGTGAAGAATCACTTTGACCCAAGATGTAGGTCAATGCTCCCTTTGGGTTTCTAGTGATATTTGATCCACATCTGTAAAGATTTTTCAGTGGGCCATAATGCCATGAATTTGTATATGATAACATAAGTCCCCATGTGTTCCCTATGCACCTGCAGAGCCGGATCATTTAAAACTACTCTGGGAGTGATTTCTGCTTTGGGTTTGCATGGTCCCTTTTGTTTTTTGTCTCTAGCTCCTTGATTTTTGTTTTCTTCCTCCTTGTCTTTTGTGCTACTATTTTCCTTGGTCTTGGTCCCATCTGTCTCCTTTTCATTATTCCTATCCTCTTCCTCCGGGATCCTCTAACATTTTCCAGAGGCGCCTTTCCTCTGCTGGCTATGACATCCTTATAGGAGGGAGTGGAGCTCCCTCCTCTACGACCCTCCATTAGGATCAACTTCTGAAACTTTCTGAAATGCTTACTGCTCGCCTACCGTTCTGCTCCGTCTCCCATTAGCTTTTTCTTGTTACTAGGGGAGTTTTTTTTTTATTTTGTTTTTTTTTGCTTCGGTGGGTGCGTGTAGTAAACTTTTTTTGCGAAATGCTGAAGTTGTTTGGTTATGTGGCAAGACGCAGCTTTGCCAACCTCCTCGACGATTATTTAACAGGTAAATGTATGAATAATATTTTATGGTTTAATGGTCGTGGTGCATTATTTGGAGTTCCAATGCTTTGTTGTTTCGCAAAATTTACAGGTGAGACTTTAGAATTTAGAGCATAAGAGTTGTTCGGGTAAGCGGATTGTTGGATTCTAGTAGCAGAATCCTGCTAAGTTTTTAAGTTCTCTCTATCACCAAACTTTGGTTTATTGGGTTGGAAGTGTTAAATACATTGTCGGCTCAAGTTTCGATGGTTTTGATGCAAAGTTGTATGGATAAACCAATATTGACAAACCAAATCTAGGTTGGAGTTCGACCTATCTTTGCATTTGCGGAAGTCCAATGGGCAAGATGTCGATCCCGATTCCATATGTTTTGGTTTTAAACTGTTTGACGACTTTGATTCCATGATTTTTTGTAGCGGTTACAACAAAGATTTCCTAGAATTTACTCTCAAATTTGTGAAATCAAGAGTATAGGGATCTTTTCATTTTCAGAAGGCTCGTGAGCAAGGTGGCGGCTCCGACTACACATCATATTCTTTTAGATAGTCGGGGGTCAGAGTTCTATTCACATAAACAATTAGCTTGGTAAGAAGATAAATTCGATCTCAATCGGGCGCAATGCATTGCGATGTCAGAGGTTGACGCATGTTTGCGTTTTAGTAGACTCGTGTATGTGAGTTTTTATATGCCTTTTATGTTCAATGGATTGGCATAGGGCAAACAAGCTTTATTAATTTGTTTTTCAAAATAGTAAATTTAATGGTATAAAAGTTATACTTTAAGCAACGGGAGATCACAGTCTCATATAGTTTTCAACTAGAAAAACAA
Organism: Pinus taeda; assembly: GCA_000404065.3. Lineage (NCBI taxonomy): Eukaryota > Viridiplantae > Streptophyta > Pinopsida > Pinales > Pinaceae > Pinus > Pinus taeda. Next base: position 135,887 of record APFE031116416.1, read on the forward strand.
AAACATAAAAGAATCGATGGTAAAATTCAAGTTCAAGTATTGGAAAACTTTTGAGGCCAATGTTACCAGTATTATGAGTTTCCAATGGTGGGATGTTGTAATGTATGTTCTTCGTAAATTTTATGCATAGAGGAACATGTTTGAGTACGGTTGTGAGTGTAGGTTAAAAAAAATCAAATTTAGAATAGGGGCATCTGTCTCCATTTTAGTTTTCGGTTTGTTTGGAGTCGGTGGAAACTTGTAGTTGAGGTCGAGACAAACTTTGTGGTCAGGTAGTGGGCATCTGTTTGGAGAAGAATCATAAGGAAAACACTCAGCCGTGAGTCATCTTGCCAAAGAATAGGGTTCGTGCGGTGTTTAAATTGCAATTGGCATTTAAGTTTGTTGTTTTTAACTTTTGTGATTTATGAAACATATTCAGATTGTTTTATTCTTTAGATGAGCACTGGCTAGTTCGTATCTTTTAAGCATTTTAATCCTAGTTTTGTTTTAATTTGTACATAGTTTTTAGATTTGTTATCTTAGACTATTAGATAGAAAGAATAATAATCTTTTTGTAAAATTGCTTTAAATAGATGTCCTATAAAAATAATTTTACAAATTTATTTCTTTGTTGATAAAAGAATAAGGTAGTTTAAATTACATTTATTAAATAATATGTTATATGTAAAAACAAAATAATAAATTATAGACATATATTTTTGCTTTGTGGGCCTTTGTAGAAGCAAGTTGAAAGTCGGGCTCAGGCTGAGGCTTAAGGTGGTTTGTTGTAAACATGCATAACTACAAGCATATATTTCTTTTGTTGTTGCTACTGAAAGGAAGTCGGAGGTCGGCCTTGACTGTGAGATCGGAGGTCGACATTATTGTTTGCATGGTCTCTCTAGACATTCCCAACTATTGAGGTTCCTCGACCAATGTGGCTTAGAATCTAGGTTCATCGCTACTATTATTATTATTTATTATTAACAACTTAAATGAGGTTTATGATAAAGTTTATCATGGGTTGATATGTTATAAATTAAATCTTAAATGTCTTATAAAAATAATTTTTTGAATTTATTTGTTTGTTGACAAAAGAATAAGGTATTTTAAATTACATTTATTAAATAATATTTTATGTGAAAAAATAAAATAATACATTTTAGACACCTATGTTTTTTTGTGGGCCTTCGTAGAAGCAAGTCAGAGGTTGGAATGACTATGAGTTTAGAGGTGGTTGTTGTAAGCACGAGTAAATATAGACATATATTTCTTTTGTGGCCCCTACTGAAAGCAAGTTAGAGGTCGGCCCTCAGTATGAGATCAAAGGTCGACATTGTCGCTTGAAGGGTCTCTCTAGATAGTCTCGACTACAAACATTCCCCGACCATTTGGCTTAGAATCTAGGTTCATTGTTATTATTATAATTATTTCTTATAGACAACTTTTTTGATCAGGTAAGAGTAGGACCTTCTATTAAACTTAGCCAAATATACATAATTTACAAGGATCCACACACTCGTTCTGCGAGCGTTCAACAGTTAGCCAGGCAAGCCAAGCCAAACCAATCACCCAAAACTAAGAGAAAGCTAGACCGGAAATCCGGGGAGAACCGCCAAACTGCGCACAAGGTCATTTGGCAGTGCTGTCGTGCATCAAATGAGCCTAGAAAACCATGGAGGGCAAGCCCATAACTTGCCGTGGGTTCACAAGAGGTCCCACCACAGGCCAACCCGAAAACTGACAAATGGACCCGACGGAAGTTAAAAGCATAACACTCTAAACATATTTGGGGTCCGACCAAAACGTGCAAACAATCACCACCATTGATCCACATATGAAGATCCAATGGTCATTATGGATATCAGAAGGACGAGAAGCGCGTGAGTTAACCACCCAATGGGGGCGGTTTTCTCTCACCTTGCTCCACCATGCGTCGCTCAAAGGGTGGAAGCGGAGCCAAACACAAAAAAACTGGAAACCATTCAGACCCTATCCGGTATACACTTGCGGTATTGGACCAGTTGACTCGCGGAAAAACCAAACACGTCCTTTTGCCATGTGTTGTCCCTTAATTCCATCAGGCGGGCAATACTTGAGCCAATCCCGTTCACCTGGATTCTCTGTCAACCACCACTTAAGCCAAATGATGAGGGATACCCATCCTGTGGAGTTGTCCGAGTCAATCCTTTCATCATTCAAACAAAGGGAATCCGGACTTTGGAAAAAAATCGAACCAAGATGGGTTAGATTGTGTGGAGTTCTCCAACCTCCCACTGTTCTTCAGGGTCCCTTTGATCTAACATGTTAGTCCTTTGTTCCATATCCTGGGTAGCCCGACAGAGACAGTCCTCCCACAATTTACCTGGGGGAAGCGAATCCCAGGCATACCTAGAATCCCTGTCCCTATTTATGATTCCTTCATTCGCCAAACGATCCACTAACATGTTAGCCTTCCTTTTCACATGAGCAAATTTGATAGTTTTAAGGGTTCACAGGTGAGAATAGATGTGGTAAAAAACCTGCAAGAGCTTCCAATGCTTCGACACTTTATCTGGAGAGGCTCCATTGCTAATTTTCTTAGGAGCTCTAATAATTAATTCCAAATCCACTTCACTTATAACATTGTGTAAACTTGAATTCACCAGGATTTCCAAGCATTGCTCTAATGCTATGAGCTCAACCATGTTGTTTGTGGCCTTCCCCAAGTGGCCATGGAAGATTATTTGTATTTGTCCCCGATCGTCTCTTATGGCACCTCCAAAGCCCGCTAAACCTGAGTTTCCCTTAGTTGCTCCATCAATGTTAACCTTTAAGAAACCGTAAGGAGGAGGCTTCCAAATGGTAGCACTCTTGTTTATAAGGCTCGTTGCCTTCATTATTCCTAGAGGATTGATAGTCTGGAGACCCAAGTGAAGTAAAATTCTCTCCTCATGGGGAGGGGAGGATCTTTAGGAAGGGTCCTCAGCAAGCTTCTTCCTGTGTCTTTGAGCTGCCTCAGAATTTGCTCAATTATATGTTGGGGCCTGTTTGATTTGTTTTTGAAGATTCGACTGTTGCATTCTTTCCACACATTCCAGGTGATAAAACTTGGAACCAGAATCCATGCTTTATTAATTATCTCATTCCCTGAGAAGTTCTTCCTCTAGTTCTTTAGAGTGTTAGATATGCTGAGACTATCCCTATCAGTTTGTCTAAAAATAGTAGCCACCCAGTCCCACATCTTTGAAGTGAAAGGACAGAGGTTGAGAAGGTGTTCAATCATCTCCTCATGAGCGCCACAAAGGTAACACCCGGAAGAAATGAAGCCTTTCTTGAGGAGATTCTCCCAAGTTAATATCTTCCTTTGATGCACTAGCCAGATGAAACGCTTTATCTTCATCCAATGTGAACTTTGCCAAATTTTTTTCCAGATCTGATTAAGATTCACAAAGTTAAATCCTGTAACTTCCTGTTTGGCCTCTTTGAGGTTAAAGTTGCCTTCAGTGTTCTTACCCCATCTTAATTGACCCATTGAGGAAGAGACAAGAATCCTTCTATGCTCTAGCTCCTAGGTGAGGGCTTCTGTCTTAGTCTTCAGCTGGTTTTCATCACTAAATCCAAGATCCTTCCACTTCCTCCATTTTCCATTTTTCCTTCCCTGATCCTAGAAGTCTTTTACTAGAACCATAACTTTGCTGTATGTGTCACTTTTGAGATCTGCAAATTCACCCCTATAAAGGTTGGGTTCTTGTTTCCAGTTGTCCTCCCAAAATCGAGCAAGATCCCCTGCTTGAATTTCCCAAAAACAATGGTGTTGAACAATGTTTTTATTATCCCAGGCAAGGTTCCAAATATGGGAGCCCTTGATTTGCCCTGACATTCTAATGTGATCCTTCTCCTGCCAGTGCTTGGCATATTTTTGTTTCCAAAGCTTAGCCCAGGGGGCATTCGGTTCCTTAATCCATCTCCACCAAAGCTTGGCTTCCGAGACTCTGCTGAGGGTCTCAGGATCATGAATCCCAAATCCACCATGGCTCTTGGGCTTGCAAAGCTTGTCCTAGGCTACTAAAGCCTGCTTCTTTTTCTCTTCCCCTCTGCCCCACAGAAAGTGTCTTTGTATGCTTCTTATTTGCTGCTTAATACCTTGAGGAGCCAGAAGAGCTGAAAACATAAAAATGGGAATGGCCTGCAAGACCGCTTGTGTGAGCACAAGGCGCCCTGCTAGATTTAGTGATCTACATGTCCATTTTCTGATCTTGTCCTGAAGTTTGTTTAAAATTGGTTCCCACACTTTCTTTCTTAGTGGTTTGTCAGTAAGGGGAATGCAAAGATATTTGGAAGGTAGCTGTTCTCTTTGAAATCCAAGAATTCTAGTAATATTTCTCTGAATAGCAATATTAGTGTTAAAGAAAAAACTTTGGACTTGTGAAGGCTTACCTCGGTGTCTACTGCCATAGCAAAGTCATTTAAGATGCTTTTGATTGCTCTGGCCTCCCTGACTACAGGTATGCCCTGCAACATTGTGTCATCGACAAATTGTTGATGAGTGTTTGCCTCTCCATCTGCGGTGAGTTTGATACCTTGAATTATTCCTTCAACATTTTTCATTTCAATCGCTCTACCTAGCCCTTTCATCAAGAGGATGAAGAGGAACGATGAAAGTGGGTCTCCTTGTTTGAGCCCTTTGGAGGGAGTGAAGGTCCTTGTTGGAGCTCCATTAAGCAGTATGGAAAAATTGGTTGAGGTAACTAAAGCCATGACCCATCTTATCCAATTTTGATCAAAACCATAGGCTTTTAGAATTGCTCTTATGTAAGCCCAACTCAATTTGTCATAGGCTTTCGCGAGGTCCAACTGAATGATCATACCAACTTGTTTGTTGTTTATGAGAGAGTGTACTACCTCATGAGCTTGGATGATATTATTGAGGATTTGTCTTCCCTCCACATACCCTGTTTGCTCCTCCAATATGAGAGAGGGTAGAAGTGGTTTGAGTCGATTGGCTATAACTTTGGAGATAATTTTATACACCACATTACATAAGGCTATGGGCCGAAACCCATCCGGAGTCATGCCTTTTTCCTGCTTTGGAATCAAAGCTATGAATGATGCATTCAAAGCCTTCAAAACTTTTTTGGATCTTCTTGAGTCTTCCACAACCTCGAGCATGTTGTGTTTGATAGTTTCCCAACAGGCTTTGAAGAAGTCTACATTGAATCCCTCCGGGCTTGGTGCTTTTCCACTCTGCATTTCATTTATCACTTCACTGACCTCCTATTCCGATACTGGCTTGTTGAGATTGTGGTTGTCCTCTCTGGTAACCAGCTGAGGGATGTCTCGAGTGAAATGATCAATGTACCTAGATCTATCCTCCAGTGGCTCCTTTGCAATTTTGCAGAAGTGTTGCACAAGGACCGATTCCATATCATTGGGAGAAATAAGCTTAATGCCTTGAGAATCTTTGATTTTTGTGATTCTGTTGTGTGCCCTGTAAGCCATAATGGTTTTGTGGAAGAATTTTGTGTTTCTTTCTCCCTCTTTGATCCATTGTATCCTTGATTTCTACCTCTAGAAAATTTCTTCTCGTAAGCATCGATCCTCCCATTCTTCTGGCAGAGAGTTAGTTAATTTTTGCCGCTCTTCGGTGAAGCCATCTGTGATGTTGATCTGATTGATCTCCTGGAGCTTCAGTTCAGTTTCTCTCTTGGCTTTGAAGATGTCTCCAAATTCATTTTTGTTCCAAACTTTAAGACGAGATTTGATATGCTTAAGTTTTTGCTGGAGCATATACATTTTGTGCCCTGAATATTCAACTCCTCTCTCCACCATTTATCAACGTAATTAGTGAAATTAGGGTGCAAGAGCTAGGCATTTTCAAACCTGAAAGGTCTGTTTCTCGGAGTGCCCATAAAGGTAGCTTCCAGCTGTACAGGCCAATGATAAGATCCTCCAAAGGGAAGAATGGAGGCTGTCATGGCAGGTCCTGAGAGAAAGAGGTCCTCTGAAATCATGAACCTATCGAGTTTGGAAGCAACTTGATGAGCCCCTTCGCTTTTGTTGTTCCAAGTGAAGGTTCCATTAATTATTTCTGTGTCCACTAGCCTCATGTTCATAATGAAGTTCTGGAAGGCCATGGAGTCGCTGCCTAGCTGGTCTAGTACTTTTTTTTTTTTTTTTTTTTTTTTTTTTTTTTTTTTTTTTTTTTTTTTTTAAAATTCCGAAAAAGACCTTGTCGCTGTGCCTAGCTTGTCTAGTACCCTTTTTTTTTTTTTTTTTTTTTTTTTTTTTTTTTTTTTTTTTTTTTTTTTTTTTTCGAAGAAGACCTTATCATATTGAAATCTCCTACAATGATATAGGGCAAGATGGGATGTCTCGCTCTTAGTTCCTCCAGGGAAGTGAGAAGCTTGAGTTTGTCTGCTTGCTTTTGAGGTCCATAAACATTTGTAATCATGTATATCTCCTTGTCCCCTACAGGTTGACATATCAGGGAGAGATAGTTCTTGGATGCTTCAGCATCCAGAATTCCAAATTTTTGTGGGTCCCACAAGGTGAAAATCCCCCCCTGGACGAGTGATTTGCCTTAACCTCTAAATACTTATATTTAAATAACCACTGATTATTAAGATCTCTTATCTTTTCCATCGAACTTTTTGTCTCCTGAATGAAAACAATGCCTGGTTTTTCTTCTTTCATTCCGTTACTAAGATTTATTTGTTTCCTCCTATTCCCTATTCCTCTAATGTTCTAGGTTGTGAACTTCATTAAGAAAGGTTAGTAAAGGAATAACTGGTAAGATCTTTCATCTTACCTGAGTTGATCAACAATTTTCCACATTTGTTCATTAGTTCATTCTGTCTCTTTCTTCCTCTTTTCCTACGCAAGTTCTTTGGAGATTGTTCCTGAGAATTCTCCATCATCTTGACCCCGCTTGGCTCCTAGCTTCATGATTTCTTTTGACTCCAGCTCCCTTTGCTTGTGACCTCCAAAGAAAGAGCTGTTGTACTCTATAATAGTCCTCTTTTGGTAGGGAGCCCACCCCTATGTTTTTTCCTTGTTCCAGAAATTTCTCTAGATCCAGATTTTCCCTATCCAGGATCTCATGTAACTCATGGTCCTTTGTCCCTGTTTCACTTGGAGTCATTTCCTGGTCCCTACTGATCTCCATCAGGCTTGGAAGATCATCCTTTTGCTAGTTTTCTACTGTGATATCCTCCATGTCAGCTACCTTATCCTGTTCCTTTGTTGCATTCTCCATGTCCTAGACTGTCTCCCTATTCCCCTCTTCTTCCTCCAGGATCTTGAAGCTGTTTTGTCTTGTATGTCTGTCTTCATTTGCCTTCTTGTATGGATGCTTACCCCCTTTTCCTTTACTTCTAACTTTGGTGAAACCCTCGTGATCTCTCTCCACAATGGTTTTCTAGTTATCTTCCCTATTGATTGTGGGTTAGTCTCTATATAGATTCCCATAGTCATGGCATTTGCTTCATCTAAATGGTATGTGTTCATAGTCCACTGTCTGCACCCATTCTTCATCATATACTTCTAAAATGATCGCTTTTGGAAGGGCTCCATCTAGATCCATTTCCACACATATTCGCGCAAAGGAGGTATATCTTTCTTTCAGAGTTGCCTCTGAGATCTTTAGAAAATGTCCCAGCTGGTTGCCTATGGTTTTCAAAGATTTTGGTAGCTAATAATCCAGATGAAGGGAATATAGTCTGATTCAAACCAGTACTGATGTGAATGTTTCACATTCCGGGACAAAGTTCATCATCCATGGCCGTATGTAGAGCCCTAGTGCAACATAGAAATAGGGCCCCCCTTCAAACACTCTATCTTTGTCCTTTAGGCTTGTGAACACTACTGTGAAAAATCCCTTAGAACCTAGATGTAAATGTATTTCTCCCTTTGGCTTCCAATGGCTCCTTATCCAGACATGTAACGCCCTCTCCGTCGACCATAACCCCATGAACTTGCATATGATTGCATGCTCCGTCATATGATCTCTATGAGCTTGTATCGCTGGGTTGCTCAATACGACCCGTGGAATAATGCTCGACTTGGGCTTGCAGACTCCAATGGTCTTACTAGAAGCCGGTCTTTCACTATTGCCTCCATTTCCTTTGTCTTTTCTCATTTCTTGTTGATTCCGTTCTTGATCCTGATCTCCACTTCTTCTAGATGTCCCCTGACTTCGTGTTTCTAAGATCTTGTCCGGTGGTTTTTTGAAATGTTTCTTTCCCGCGCCTTGACTCCCTCTTGAGGCTGCTCAGCTATAGGAGGGAGCAACACTCCCACCCTGCGCTCCCCGCCATGGTACCCTGAATCCAAAACCCTATCTTCAACTCCAACCCTAGCTTCTCCTTCTCCGTCGTCGGTACGAACTCTCTTATAAACAACTTAAATGAGGTCTATGATGAAGTTTATCATGATTTAATATGTTTTTAAATAAATCTTGAAAGTCTTATAAAAATGCTTTGTTGAATTTATTTCTTTATTGATGAAAGAATAAAGTATTTTAAATTACATTTATTGAATAATATGTTATGCGAGAAAATAAAATAATAAATTATAGACACGTAAGTTTGTTTTGTGAGTCTTTGTAGAGCCAAGTCGAAGGTCGGACTAACTATGAGGTTACACATAACTATACACACATATATCTTGTGTAGCTTGTGCTAAAAGCAAGTCAGAGGTCAGTCCTGACTATGAGATCAGTGGTGGGCATTGTGGTTTGAATGGTCTCTGTAGACACTCCTGAGTATTGACACTCCTCGGTCTATTCGGTTCAACTTCAATAATTCATTTTTTTCTTTAAAGAATTGGTAACGGGTAATATGAAAAAAAAAACAAAATAATAAATTATAAAGAGGCCAATTATACATATATGTTTCTTTTGTGGGCCCTGCCAGAAGAAAGTCAATGGTTGAGCTGGTTATGAGATCAGAGGTTGATATTATCTTTTGAATGATGCTATGACATTTGACTACCAATTGGCGTCCTTCCAAACACACACAACTATATGTACATATTTTTTTTGTGGTCCCTACTGAAAGCAAGTTGAAAGATGGGTCTGACTATGAGGTCAGAAGTCAAATTTGTTGATTGAGTGGTCTATGTGGGCACTTTCGACTATTGGCAATCCCTTACCAAATCAATTGCATTTACAATACTGCATGGAAGCATGCTAAATCAATTTTGTTTTAAATTTGAAAATTATTTATTTAAATTACAGTTTTATAGTACATTTTACATGAAGAATTTTTTTTACTCTGTTTGTTCAACATGTTCTTATTTGTTTGTTTGTTTTTTCCTTCATTTTTTGGGTCCTAATTATTTTTAATTGTGCCAAGTGACTAAATTATTAAGTTTTATCGAGTTTACTTAAAATTGTGGATGGTTGCAAAATGAATTGAGTTTCAGTGAGCGTTTTGATTATTTTGACTAACCTTTATAAAAGTAAAAGGGACTTTGTTTAAAGTGATGTCAATGTGAATTTAAATTTTATTACAATTTTAATTTAATTGTATTCATATGTTTTGTAAATTAAGTATATGGAATATTAAGTAATAATTAAATTTAAAATTAAATATATATTCCATTTAAAAAAAAAAAACATATATTGAAATTTCAATAATGTTGTATTCTTTTAATTGTTTACATAATGCTAAAATGCTCTATTATCAAATTTTATTGTTTTTATATATAATTAAAGAGAGTATTAAGTTATTGTATTAAGTTGTTTTGTATTTGCTTATTTTAATTTCCATGGATGTTAGAATTGCTTATTTGGCTAATATTCTTAGTTAGAATTGCCTTGTAGTGTAATTATTATTATTTAGTGATGCATAGTTAGAAACATGTTATTATTTTTATTAGTGGTTTTTGTGAATCGTGATGCATTGTTTGGTATTCAATGAACATATGCTATTGGAAAAAAACAAAAATAGAGATTGATTTGAACGAAAAAAATATAGAGTCATGGATACAAATTGCTAATATAAATTATTTTACCTAAGTGTTTTATGCATATAGATCATGCCTTTATTTAATGTGGACATTTGAAATATATATTTTAAGAATTCGATAAAGTAATGGTCATATTAGCTAAGAAATAGCTCTGCAAGAGCTTTTAATTTTATAGGTATAAGATTGTGATGCTTAGGATGTTCTAGACATTTGTGCAGTTTTGAATTTGCTTTAAGTTTTAAGTGCTAAAAACTTTTAGAAATTGACAATATCTAAAAGTTGATAGTTTTTTTTAGAAATTTTAAATGAACTTTATTGCGAGCAATAATTTGGGATTAAATTCCACGTTATTTATGGCTAGATTGCAAGTTAAACTTTTAAACTTTTTTTAGTTATGCACTGATATTAATGTTTTATGTAGCAACTATGTGTGTTTTTTTATCCTTTTCAAAACAATTGGAAAGCAATAAAAAGACAAATGAGAACTAGAAGGCATTAAAGATTGTTACAACCTTTGTTATTTGCAATTGTGGTGTTTAATAGTATTTAATGTCTAAACACTTAAATACAATTATAAGGGTTTTCAAATGCTTTTAGATGTTTAGTTTTTTTTTTTAGGCGATTGACATTTGGAATGATTTGAAGTATAATGTCTAATCTGCTTACAATTGAACGTCTTTGACTAGTGAAATTAGTTTTTAGAGAACTTATTCGTTATATTGCTTATTATAGTTGACACTAACATGTGTTTAAAGCATAATTTTATCTATATTGTAGAATCATTATTTGACTTGATGATATATTGGATTCAGGTGACGTCTTCTAGTTTGGGTGGAATCTATTATCGAACAATGCTATGAATTGAATGGTGTTGAGTCATGGAATGTGTAGTTGTGGAATTATCAAAGTCATTGCAACAACTTATAAAAAAGGAGGAATCTGTTAATCAGAAATTGCATTTTGCAAATAAATCAGATACGAGGAAAAACAATGAGTGGTTTGAATGCAATATGTGTGGCAGGTGGATTGGTTGCAGTTTTAATTTGTGCAAATGTTTGTGTTGTTGCATGAAATATCTTTGTCCAAATCAGGAGAATAATGGATGACCGTTAAAGGCCAGGATGCAACATTTTTTTTTTGTGTAAATTGGATGTTAAATTTGTTGATTCATTATGTCTCAAGGGAGAAAGGATTTTCACAGATTGTAATGCTAAAATCAGGAGATATTAAATGAATTTTTAAATGTCATAGTCATTTTTTGTTGTGTTTGTCTACTTGGAATCTGTATTCCAAGATGGGTGGTTTTGGAAGCTTAAAACATTGCATTCCTAGACAATTTTGGTGCAATATGGTTTGCTCAAATTGACACATCTACTAAAGTACATGTGTAATTTATTGTAGTATAGATATTTAACAATAGTTTTTATTTGCAATTACTCTAGTGATATGTGGGTAGAAAGTCATTTGTTATACATGGCATAGTAGATAATGCTTTCAATGCCTAACAAGTAATATGATACAAAGCTAGGCTACCAACCTTGATTTGCAATTTAATGTAGTTATAGTGTTATGATTACAATTGGGCAATGATTTTTTTATTTGTGCTTTCTTTAGTAATGTGTCACTAGAATGTTGTTTATTTCTTACGACATAATAGCTAATGCTTTCAATCACTTGTAAACAATACGATACAAAATCACATTTCCCATTTTTGGTCATTGTTAGTTGCAGAATACCTCCGAGTCCTTCTGCGGCTTCCTTCTACGGCTTTCCAAGTTGTAAGTCTGTCGATCCCTTCTGCAGCTTCCTTCTGCCGATTCCTTCTGCGACTTCTCTCACAAGTTTGTGCTTCTCTGTGTAAGATCGACCCTTCAGTTTCTAACTTACAACGCTATTCGAGTGGCATTTGAAAAGAAGATCGAGAGACCATCAGACGCCAATGATACGCGAGTCTCCCAATTTCGTCTCGATCAGTCTATCTAGCCAGCTCTCTGAATTTTCAATTCACGAAGTTTGAAATAGATTAGGGTCTGCGGCTCGATTGGGCTCTCCAAGGTCTGCGGCTCTCCAAGATTTGCCAAGTTAGATCTGTGGGATCCAACAAATCTGTGACTCTCCAAGTTAGATCTACGACTCTCCATCTCACAAGTTTGCCGATTCCTTTTGCGGTTAGATTTGCGGCTTGATTGGGCCTTCTATGGTTAGATTTGCCGGGTATGATTTAATAGGTATGCAGATTCCTCTGCGGCCCTTAGGTTTTATATTTCTCCAGATCTGCAGCTCTATTGAGATATAGAGTGACTCTCCAGATCTGCGGCTCTCCAAGTTGTAGATCGACCGATTTTGTAGCTTCTCTTCGGCAATCTTCTATACTCAGCAGTAGAGCATTCTCCAGATGGCTCCCAACTTCGCGAAAATAGTTGCTGGCTCAGTTCCATCTACCTCTGGGGGGCAAGCTCCTACCCATATCGTCAGTGAAGCCCCAACGCCCACTATCCAGGTGGTCCAAGCCTCACTCAATGAGGCTTTAAAGTTCTTTGAAAGTGCCCTAATCTGCAGATTCAATGGTTTTTGGCCACGGCTAACAACTCTCCATAGTTGGATCTCGGAGGTATGGAAGCCTCTAATTCCTGATGCAATTAATATCTACCCCTATGCTAGGGGTTTCTTTATAATAGATTTTGAAAGCCCTGAAAATAGACAATGTATTCTAGATTCCAGCCCTTGGTTTTGGGAAAAATCAGGCCTATTCATGAGGCCATGGAACCCATCATTCAATCCCTCAACAACAGTGATAACCTCAGCACCAGTTTGGTTAAGATTGCCAAACCTACCCTTGCATCTCTGGAATCTCTCTGCACTAAAAGCCATTGGAAATGCAATTAGGAAATTTTACTGCAGGTGCTCGGAAATAGAGGAATATGCCAGAACCACCTATGCACGCATCTGTGTGGAAATGGACTTCAACGTCGAATTCCCAGCTGAAATACACCTAACAAGTAAATACTATGTGTGGAACCAGAAACTTGATAATAAAAGTGTCCTCTTCAAATGTTGATCCTACTTTGAGATAGGCCACCTAGCTAAAAATTTCCCAAAAGCCTCCAAAAAAAAAATTGCTAGAAAAAATCACCATAGATCTACATGGTGGGAAGGAGCAGAAAAGGAACACTACACTATCATCAAAGAAGAATACTCTCGAGAAAACTTTGAATCACAAGAAATCGGGCAAGAAAGAAACAACTCTCAAGACAAGTAGGGGGAAAGCCCTGCCCAACAACAAAAGAGTGAACTCGACAACCCCTCACGTTATCAGGGTTCGAATACTGCACAAAATAAATCTCCATTTAACAGTAAAGCAGATCTCCTAGACCAAACTTCTTCTTCGACTATCTTCAAAAGGACGAACATAATAGATCACGAAGCTAAGACACCAATGTCCCAAGAATCAGAAGAGATGAAGGAGATGCAAGATAAAGAAAGTTGGAAGACCATAGAGAAAAAAAAGAAAGCTACAACACCAATCTCGCCAAGAAGGACGAGGAGCCAGACAATTAGAAACTAAGAAAGAAAATTATGGGTCCGCTAGACCAATTTGGTCTCAGTGGATGGTAACCATCATCATCATAAATCACATATATATATATATATATAATATTATATAATAATATATCATAATATATATATATACTATAATATATATATATAATATATATTATTATATATATGATATATACATATACATATACATATACATATACATATACATATACATATACATATACATATATATCTTACTCTGGTAGCACTGAATGCATTGTTTATTTTTCTTTGTGCATAGCTTGCATATATTCATGTTTATGGTGCTTTTAATATTGTTGTGCCTTATATACATTTTTCATGATTCTCATGTAGTCTCATTCTAGATATGTCAATTTCTCAGTTATCAGTGTGTGATCACAAATGCATTTGAACCATGTATAGACTATGCATGAACACAAAATATATAGAATTGATGTAATTAAATTTATTTTCTCATAAATCATAAAGAGACAATTAAGATAAAAGAATTCTAAAATCATATGTCTAACAAAAGTACTAGATTTCTTATTGCAAAAGAAAATAAAAATTTGCATAGGTATTTGTCGAAAAAAACAAAAATGCGTGGTGTGTTTTATTGATCAAAATGCTTACACTTTTTCTTTGGTGCTTCCTGCTACATAGAAATATCAATCATTAGTTTTTCTAGTTTTTAGTTTTCCCATTAACTCCATGCATTGTTTTTTTTGTCTACCAATTATGCCTAGGTTTTGTTCTTACATATGCACACATTAGCTTTGGGACTTTGCCTAGTTGTTATGATGTGGATATGTGAAAAAAAAACTACAATGTTCATGTGTTTGCAATAGGTATGCTCAAACAATTGGAGCTATATCTATTTGCACCAAATTTTAAAAAACAAATACTACATTGTGCTAGGCAGCGAAATACTTTACATTTTATTTCATAGCATAATGTCTTTGTAATGCAGTGATAACTTAGTAACTTAGACATGGTGCAATTGACAACTTTATAGTAATAAACATTTGGATATGTTTATTATTTAAATAGCCTTATGAATATACAAATGTTTTAAGTAGTTTTATGCTTGTTATCTTAAATTAGAGTTGTTTATTATAGAAAGCTATAATGTATTTTTTTTGGAGCTAATAATTGGGTTCTTTTTTATTTATACAATTTGAAATGGATTACAATAATTGTCAAATATCTTTTACGGAATTTTGGAAATTAAATATTTTGTTTTGAAATCCGTTAAAATGATAATAATGCTTTGCTTGCTATTATTTTAAATTGCCTATATGTCTTTAGTTGTAAATTATGTTTCAATTGCAAAAAAAAAATGCAATCTACAAGGTTCCTTATTACAATTTCATTTACTCTTTTGTCACAATGCTAGGTACTCATTTCTGGAGTGTTGTGCAACAAAAAAATTAGGAAGAAAAGATAGTCACAAAGATAATATATGAAGTCTAAACATTTCCTAGTATCAGATGCGCTGATTGGACACTCAATGTAATCCACGCTCTTAATGCTATAAATCGTTGTAACATTTGGACAATTTTTCAGTTTGTGTCAATATACTTCATGGCAATGAAAAATAGTTTTGCATTGAAAGGATCAAAATGGCAAGAAAATGATCACAAGTTATCTAGATTCAAACATAGATTAGAACATTTCTTCTATTTTCCTGGTGACTGTTTATTTGATTCATTTGTTTTTCTTATTCATTTTCGCTATAGTTCACTTGAAATACGACACGAGATTGTAAACCACTTTCGACATTGCTTGTCTCATGGACATGATGTTGCTTTGCATTCATTGCATACATAATTGACCCTTGAATACATTCATGATCTCCAAAAGAGATACCACTGATCCAGATTTAAACAGGAACGCAATAAAATACAGAGATAACCATATACACAAAGATGCAGCGGAAATAATACTTCATTTCATTAATGGAAAATACTGAAATATTCTTACAACCGGAAATAGAAATAAACCAGCTAGGGCGATGGT